>OMNR01036949.1:0-10382 GCA_900303205.1 Mora moro
TCTTATAAAAGCTATAAAATCAAAAGCCCCCCACCCCCCTTTCCCAAATGATACAGTACGTTGCACGGTGTCCGTTACACACGTTGATCGGAGTGTTGTTGTAGCGAGAGACTAGGCGACTACAAGTCCCTCTACGACAGGAAGCATCTACAGCAATTCCACTTTGGGAGGGAAAATAAAGGCCAAAAAAAGTACAACAATCCCATTGTTCTGGCATCATCTACATATATAAATAAAAGCTACATTGTAAAAACTAAAATCAAAACATTTACACAACAACAACAAATCTGATTTGCAGTCTAGCCCTTGGCCATTGAAATTATTTTGATTCAACACGAAACGAATACGACACAAACCCTAAATTGTTCTTATCATTGGCAGGCACCGATCGCAATTACACAAAATAGGGAGGTGGAAAAATAAGATAAAAAAGGAGGGAAAAGAGCACCACCAAAAAGCTGTGTGGGGCTAAAGCACTTGAAGATTATGGCAGTTATTCAAGTTTAAAACTCCCTCCCTCTCTCTCTTGCTCGCTCTCTCTTGCTCTGGGGTGCCAACAGCTAGAGAGAGGCCCCGCCTCCCAGACACTCCACTGGGAATCATTAGCATCATCTTGCGTCGACCGCTCCGGTCTGCATTGATCCAGTTCGGACCGGGTCGCATCCGGGTTCCACAGACGGAACAACTTTTTTAACGTTTTCTTAATAAAAAAAACTATAGTGGAGGTTTAGCAGGTCGGGCGAACTCTGCATCCAGGTCAGGGGTCACACTCCGCTCCGCCAGCGCTAGTCTCACATGACGGACTCCCTGAGCTTGTCGTCCGCCATCGCAGCTTCTTCTGCCGCAGCGCCCCCAGAGGAGAGGTGGGGGATGTTGATCACCGTCTCCTTCCGCTTCACCGAACTGTCTTTAGAGTGGTAGTCGTCGCTCTGGTCCTTGGCGAAGTTCACAAACACCTGCAGTGAGACGCAGAGAGACGGGGTCAGTATGTGGTCAGTGTACCAATGCGACAGTTTAGATTGCGTTGGTCTGAGTTGGATTGCTTTGGTCTAAATCGGTTTGAGTTTGATACTATTGGTCTACGTTTGATCATATTCTTTTACCAATATAAACCTGTTCCAGCTTAGTCTCAAAATCATCAGTAAATCTCCATGTACCTGGCTCAGTGATGTCTACCATGGTCTCTATATAAAGCATCAGTAAGTCTATCTATGTACCTGGTCCAGGGTGGTCTGGCTGACAGAGTAGTCCTCTATCTGCAGCAGCTCCTTGTTCAGAGCCAAGATGGAGAACATGTGTGCTAGGGAGGTGAGGGAGGAGGGCAACTGGTACTGCAGCATGTTGCGGTGCCTCTCCTTCAGCGTGCTGCCAGGCAACTCGCTCTCGATGAACTTCATGACGGGCGCCAGGTCGGGGTCGGGACCCGTCACACGCAGGATGATGGTGTAGCCGTCGCCGAACCTGGAGGGTAGGGGAGAGAGGGAGGAGAGAGGGAGGGAGTGAGATTGTGAAAAAGACATTGTATACTGAGGAAGTGATGACACAATCTCACATGAAGCCAAAACAAAAGCATCTAAATATTAAAGCAATAACTTCAATGTATAGGTCATAGACATCTTGAAGTGTATTATTATTTTGCTCAGAATTTATGTATTATTAAAGTAAATTGTTTGTTTGTTTGTTTTCTGATCTTAACTAAACAACAAGCTTAAACCTGTGTATATTAAAGTAGACACTATAGAGTACACACTATATTCCATATGACAAAGTGAGCTTTCTCACCGAGAAACAACAATAAAGCTTACGATAGATTGACCTATTTACAGCTTTTAATGGCTGCATTTACCTGTTCTTGAGGTGCTGGACGCTACCCAGACAGCGGAACCTCCCGTTCACCATGATGGCCATTCTGGTGCACAGAGCCTCACACTCTTCCATACTGAGATCCAAAATGGACGACATGATACACAGTTAGTTTGATTTTGTATTCATCTGTCAGAGAATTCACACTTTGTGTAAGGTGTGTGTGTGTGTGTAGTTACCTGTGTGGACTGTGTGTGTTAGGCGTGTTAGGTGTGTGTGTGTGCCTTAGGTGTGCGCGCATGCATGTGTATGCACGTGCTTGTGTGTTAGGTGTTTGTGCGGTGTGCGTGTGTGTCATGTGTGTCGTGTGTGTGTGTGTGTGTCCTTACCTGTGTGACGTGAGCACCACAGAGCGGCCCTCCTTGATGATGCTGTGGATGCAGTTCCAGAGGGCGCGGCGGGCCTTGGGGTCCATGCCCGTGGTGGGCTCGTCCTGGAGCAGCAGCACCGCAGGGAGAGAGCCGCCCACAGGGGGAGCAGGAGACACAGAGGAGGAGGAGAGGGAGACAGGGAGGAGGTCAGGAGGTCAGGAGGAGAGGGAGACAGGGAGAAGGTCAGGAGGAGAGGGAGACAGGGCATAGCTCCACAACCATCTCTCTGTTCAACACACAAGCACACACTTCTCTATTCCTTCTCCATTCACCCTCTCTAAACTCTCTCCTTTCTCCCTCCAAGAAACAAACCCAGACTGAGCCAGTTTCTATTGGGCCTCTTTTTAAATCGCCTTGTTTACACAATAGCTGGCCTGATTGTGTTTTGGATGGCCTCAAATTTAGGGATTATGTGAATGAGTGTGAAAAGAAAATTGCAGCTTTTTTGCAATTGAGCTTTTGTTCGCGAGTGGTCAAGCGCCCCGGTTGTCGTTTGCGCATGTGTTTATGCAAGTGTGTATATTTGTCTTGCCTGTATAAAAGTGACCGTGTGTGTGTGTGTGTGTGTGTGTGTGTGTGTGTGTGTGTGTGTGTGTGTGTGTGTGTGTTGCAGCTCTAAGCCCAGGCTGTGTGTCCTGGCTGATAGTGATGAAGAGTCATCCAGTGCCGGGTCCTCTGACGAGGAGGACCTGCCGCCCGCTGAACCCCAGGGCTCACCCGGGGACAAAGGAGCTTCAGTGGGGGCTGATGGGTAAGCTACGCTAGCTAAAACGTTAGGTTGACAGTGTGTCGAGACTACATTTCAGTGACTTAGTCATAACACTATCTATAAATATCATTCATAGTTAATATTTTAATCATGTGTCATTTTGGTTTTACTGTTACAAAATCAAATTAGTATTTTTGTGTTCCATTTAGATACTATTTTGGTTAATATATGATATATTTCAGTTACATAGATAATTTATAGATCATTTGGGTACTTTTTTAAGGCATGTTTGGGGTTAATGTCCCCAAAGTGTCTTAATACAAGAAAACTCCACTGCTGCTTCACCCGTAGGCACGCTGGAGGCAGCACGGGGAGGAAGATCCTGAGGTTTGTGGATAAAATAGCCAAGTCCAAGTACTTCCAGAAGGCCACGGAGAACGAGTACATCAAGAAGAAGATCGCCGAGGTGTCCAACATGCCTCTGATGCTCAATGTGGAGGTTCTAGAACTCTCCGGGACGCTGGCCATCAACATCCCGCCTCCCCCGACAGACAGAATATGGTAACAGTATAACATATACTTCTTAAGTAGTAACCAAACACTCAAGTAACAGACTTCAAGCAGCAGGGAACACTTGCTTATTGGTACTTAATAGAAGTTTCTAATTCTGTAATCTTTGTTGTTGTTTTTTTTTATGTATCCCCATCTCTGTCTCTGTCTCTCTCCATCTTCATAATTTATTCAAACTGGCCTTTGTCTTGCCTTGTGCTGTCTTTGAAATGTAGTTGTTTTTAAGGTCTGTTGTTGCTCATGTCTTATTGTTTGTTTCTTCCTAACGGTTTTATGGTCCTATTTTTAACAATTTGTACTCTCGTGAAGCCCTTCGTGACCTCGCTCTGTGAATGGCGCCGTACTAAATATCCGTCTCTTCCAGGTACAGTTTCCAGGGTCCTCCCAGGTTGGACTTGCACGTGCGTCCGATGCTGGGGGAGAGAGAGGTCACCTTCACCCACGTCACCGAGTGGATCGAGAAGAAACTGCAGTGCGAGTTCCAGGTAAGATTATCAACCTGTTTCTCCACCTGTCTGTATGTACTTGTGTATGTCTGACAGTTAATTATTTCATTAAATGTCATTAAGGGCAGGTAGGTTAGGTTATCTATATAGGGATGCCTATAGCTAGACTGCAGTAGGCTGCAGACATCAGGGTTCGAACCCAGAACCACTATCCTGTCCCACTATTTTCTGCTCTAAAGTTAAATCTATGTACTCTATGTATATTAACCAATTCTATGTAGAAAACCGACCTCTTTATTTTTCATGTGCACTCAAAACGCTAATTGTGTCATTCCCGTGATTTCCATTCGGCACAGAAAGTGTTTGTGATGCCCAACATGGACGACCTCTACCTGCCCCTGATGACCCCTGGCGTGGACAACCCCCCTCCGTCCCAGCCCTCCCCCGCTCAGCCCTCCTCGTCTCGCCAGTCCTCAGTGGACTCCCAGGAGTACATGTCCGAGTAGGAACGCCCACGGGGAGCAACTGGGCTCCCCGCAGATCTATTCGAGGGCCAACACGGATTCCAGAATTTGTTCTCAATCTCGCCATTCATTGCACAGGAATGAAGGGAGCATCTGGAGTGCTTTCTCCCCAAGTCGGTACGGGACAGACGGACAGGTGGACAGACAGCTGGCACATGTGTAACGGTGAACCGCTCAACTGTGAGCGCGACACACGAGCGTTGTACGGTGTTATAGTGCCCCCTACTGGCCAACAACAGTAGCGTCGACTGTGAACATGCATGACGCCAAAGCACATCTCTTTAGTACTGTGAGGGCTGCGATTGTTTTGTTTTTTTACCATTCATTTGTAAAATGTATATGTAAAAAAACAACAACAAAGACTTTAAAGAGTTTAACCATGTGAACAAGGTGCTCTGGGCGAAGTGTATGCTCTCGTATTTTGCTTGAATGACCTAACGCGTGGCTTGATGCATGTCGTGTCTACGGACAGCGGCGGTGGCCCGTCCTGCCCTGCTGTAAATCACAGAACAATAAAGAACAACACATTGTTTCATGAGACGTGGACCCGTCATTCCATAGAAAACGCCTGAAGATTTTTTTTCACTCTACAAAATCATTTAATACCATCCACACATGTAATGTTCGTCTGTGTATGGCAACACGTTTACACAGAGTGACCAGGCTGTCAAAACAGGTGAAACACTGCATTTATTGGGTCTGCCCTGCCTGGGGTTCCTTTTAGGACTTGTCTGCCATGACCTCTGGTGCCTTCAGGTCCTTCTTCAGTGGACCCTGAACATCACACACGGGGGAAACAGAGGAAGACAAGCGGAGGTTGGAACAGATGATCTCGTTTTTAGAATGATGAAGAGGTAAAACCATGTACAGACATGCAGACGCATTGTGTAGTAATGGCAGTGGGATTTGCAAATACTGCAAATGCTACTTCCATGACGCTAAACACTTCCTCAAGTTACACACACACACACGCACGCACGCACACACACACACACACACACGAGCGACCCACCATGAATGCCCTCTTCTCCTGGGCGGTCTGGAAGCAGCCGTGGCCGAATTTGGACGTGGTGTCGATGAACTTCAGCTCGATGGCCTCCAGGGACTTGCGAGACGTGTGCACCAGCAGCGACTGCGAGGAGAAACCACAGCACGCGAAAGGCATCAGTCAGACCTGTGGCTCACGCAGCCACTAGAACACCCTCCATAGCCCTTGGTGTATTACATACATCGGGGGTCAATGAAACACCGGTACTGCTATAATGACGATCTGTGACGGTGAATCCCAACAAGGGTGTATGTGTGGTTGCCAGGGGATACGCGTGTAGTTGCCAAGGGGATTATGCGTGTGGTTGCCAGGGGATACGCGTGTTGGTTGCCAGGGGATACGCGTGTTGGTTGCCAGGGGGTATGAGTGTTGGTTGCCAGGGGGTATGCGTGTTGGTTGCCAGGGCTTACGTGTGTGGCTGCTAGGGGGTACATGCCAAGGGTTACGAGGGAGGACTTGAAGCATACAGAAATAGGAAAACTATGGCATTTTTGTGTGTGGGGGGAAATATTAAGTTAAGCGAAGTGAGATGCAACTCTAAAACTGTGGTAATACGTCTTCAGACAGCCTTGGAATCAGTACCGAGTACAGTACCACTGATCAATACCTCTATTCTATGGTAACAGAGGAGGGGAGGTGAAGCAGGTGTATACCTTTCTGAGGGTGAGGACTCTCTTCTTGGGTCCCACCACGCAGCCCTTCAGCATGAGGAAGTCATTCTTCACCTCACCGTAGCGTGTGAAACCGCCCTACAGAAAGCACACAGTAAGAATGATCAACAAAACCAGCATGACAGTATGACAGAAATTAAAAGAGCTAAAAAAAAAAAAGGAATAAATGCAAATATATATTTTTGATTCGGTTGAATTAATAGTGTTTTGTAAAGCTCCCTATGGGGTGTTTTTCCAGGTAGGGTGTACCAGCGGGGTGATGGACTTCTGGCTGGCGTCGTACATCGTGGAAGCGTTGTTATGGACCACCTTCCCGTCCTTGACATGGAGAGCCTGACCCACGCGGTAGATCTGCGCACATACAAGAAGAATGAGGACCTCTGGAGCAAGGCTCTGGGTTCAAACCCCAATGGACGCAGTCGTCCTTGAGCAGGAGCCCTACCTGCTCCTTAAGGACATGTATCTGAATTCACTGTGGATAAAGCCCCTATGTATAAATCCTAAATGATTAAACAAGAAATGACAAAATCAGTGGTTCCCAACATTTTTTGGCCCGTGAGCCCAACTTTAACTTTTGTGTATCTGCTTTTTACCCAGTCAACATCTGCCGGTAATATCAACGTCCCGGTGAACGTAATCGCATCTACTACATAGCAAGTCATTTGTAGTCAGTTCGTATATACAGGACGTCTATGAGAGCTTTTTACCAAAAAAAACGTTTTGCTAAAATGGATCATGAAATATCTATAGCTTATATCAGCAATGTCCTACGACCCATATGCATATCAGGGGACCCCAAGTGGGGTCCCGACCCCAAGTTTGGGAACTACTGGACTAAATAACTAATACTAACTATACAGAAAAGTCGTTTTCAGAAATGTTTGACGGGACGTCCAAATATCTTCTAGCTACACAACCCCCCTATGGATTATTATTATTATTTTTAAATGCACCTTTTTGTTCAACTCCGTGCGGTGGTGGTAGCCCTTCTGCCCGGCGCGGGCGATGGTGTAGCTGACGCGGGCCGGGTGCCAGGCCCCGATGCAGGCCACCTTCCGCAGGCCCTTGTGGGTCTTCCTGGGCAGCTTCTTGACATGCCAGCGGCTCGTCACCCCTGGGTGTCAGGGAGAGGCAAAGGTTTGGACCCGGGCACAGAGGCGAACGCAGACGCGGTCTTCTTAACTACTTAAAGGCGCAGTAAGCGATATGCATTTGTTAAAATAAGTGTTAGATAGCTCTATATTCCCACAGCCAGCACTGATATAGTGTGTATGGGGGTCAGTAACATGGGTCTCCGCTCCGCAGGGGTCCCTTTTCCAACGTTATCCAATCAGAAGAGAGAACTCGACAAAGAGGCGGTCCTCTCTGCACGGTGACGGACAGGCAACAGGCGCAACTACCGAGCAAAGCTTACACAACCAAAGACGCCAAGCGGAAAAAAAATAAAAAATGAAACAGCTGAAGAAAAGAAAGAAGACATAGAAACAGAGACAGCAGTCATGCAAGACACGCGTTCATGTGGGGAGGAGGGAGGGCAGTGTTCGCCAAGACGACTACATCGCTTACAGCGCCTGTAAGTTCAACATACACACAACAACACTACAACAATAAAGCGAACTACAGCACCCAACGATATCATAAGCTAAGAAATTCAGGTCTTTGCTGGGTGATATCGAAATGAAGACTACGCAAAGAACAACGGAACTGAGGAACCATAAACTAAACAGGCGAGGGACATCATTAATCACACAGGTAGACATGATTAGGCCAAGGGCTACAGAGGACGAGCCAGTTGGCGTGTGTGTGTGTGTGTGTCAGGTTGTGGTAAGAGCCAGGAGGTTGGGGAGTGTGTTAGGATGGATGTTGTTGTTTTTTTTACAGCCTGCCTACAAGTGTGTACGTGTGTGCGTGTCTTTTCAGAAAAGTTCATAATATACAAGGTTACTTGCTCACTTGCATGCAGGCAGGCACACTACACCCTGCCCTTAAACACTCTCTCTCAGACTTAGTATACAAACAAGCGTCGTACCCTTGAACCCGTGGCCTTTGGTGACGCCGATAACATCGATCATCTCGTCCTGGGAGAAGACAGCGGAGACGGGCACCGCCTGCTCAAAGTGCTCCCTGGCCCAGTCCACCTTAGCCGCGATGCTGCCTCCGTTCAGCTGCACCTCCATCATGTGGGCCTTCTTCTGCCTGAAGGGCAGCAGACGCATCTGAAAGGTTCAGGGGAGAGAGAGAGAGAGAGAGCGAGAGAATGCTTGCATGAATGAATGAATGAATGAATGAATGGAGGTGAATGCTCAACATGAAACACAGAGAGAGACACACAGAGAAGAAATGTTCCTGATGCAAATTCATATAATTATCTACCACAATACACATGCCCACCAGCCTTAATATTTAAATTAAATAACAAAGTAAGAAACAAATATAAAAAATTAAATATTGAAATAATGCAAGAGTTTTACAATGAAATAACTGCAATCCTAATTCTTGCCCAACCCTATCTAAAAATATTTCTGTTGTGTGGGTCGGACAGGCAGTTTGAGTGAGCCGTCCCCTCCCTGAGGATTATTTTTAAACTGCCATTTGAAACACAACACTGGTCTGGCTTCTACCGAGCGACAAGACAGCAGAGTGTGTCAGAGTCATTTTTGTTTCAAAAGAGATTGCAGCCATGGCTGACTGGCTGACTTCCTGGTCATGTGATCAGGGTGGATAACGTAAAGATCTTCCCTGCTGGTGGGTACCAAGAGGAATTTGGTTGGGTACCCTCGGCTGTCAATCAATTCCTGGCTGTGCCACTAGGCCTTGGCTGATAGAGAGGTAGAGAAGGCAGGTCCTAAAACTGGAGTGGGGGGCATGTACCCTCTTATCATAGACTAGCGCTTATGGTAAGTGGACAGTTGGACATAGTAGCTTGTGAATGTGAACACTGTGCCAAGGGTACCTGAGAATGGACGATAACCCTGATGACTGAACAGTATTTCTTCAATGATGCGAAATCCTTTTCAAGTTGCTTCTTGCCGCTTTCATCCTGCCATTTCTTGCTGTACTTGGTAAAGGCCTTCTTTTTGCACTTGTACCTACATAACATAGGGTAGGATTAACGACAGATAGAGTCAAGTGTCGTGTCTTTATGACCTCAATGGGCCTTATTCACCGAGCAGCCATCTTGGCTCTAAACGCTAACTGGGTGGTGGGGAGGTTAGCGTTTAGAACCAAGATGGCCGCTGTGAACTCAAACCCAATACAGCCCATCAGAGTACGCGTTGATTGCTGTCCCCGCACCAGTTTTTGTAGAAGCGACGCTTGCATTCATCGCTGATGTGCTCGGCGAAGACGGTCTTGAAGCTGCGCAGTCCGCGGATGGTGTGGATGTATCCTGCGATGCCCACCACCATGACCGGGGGCGTCTCCAGGATGGTGACCGCCTCCACCTCCTCGCGCTTGGACTGCTCTGTTGTTGTTGTTGGGAGGGCAGAACACCAATGGGGCCAGTAGATCAGCGAAAGGCACTAAATAGGGCTTGTTTGTATACAGGAAAGCTCAATTAGCTCAGTCGCTTTCTTTGGGATTTGATGATGGATCGAACAGCTTAGCTTCATCAAACAGACAGCACTGTGACTACACCGGTCACCGAGACACACGCACATACCGTCTTTTTTGTTCAAAATGTCTCTGAAAGGAATGCCGGTACACATGTTATTTTGACCTAATTAACATATAGGATATAGAGCGGCGTTTTTTTAAACTTTGGGTCGCAACTCGTAAGTGGGTCATTACTAGTATGTTTGAAGACGGAAAAGGGTGGGTCCCCCCATGGGCCTAAAAGTTTGGGAAGCCCTGACATTAGAGGAGGATTTTTGACACAGATTACGAGTTCTTTGACTTTGACATAGAGGGGGAAATGTGGCAAAACGACATGACGTGAGGTCCTACCCCAAGCCAGCGGTACCTACTGAGGGCCGTGCGGTGGACCTCTCGGAGGGTGTGGGTCATGCCGGCCTTGTAGGCCAGGAAGGCGGTGAGGTGGACGGGCTTGCTGGGGTCGTCCTTGGGCCAGGTGCGCACCTTTCCGCGCTGCTTCTTGCTCCGCTTGTGGGGCAGGAAGCCCATGTGCCCGTGGCGCGGGGCGTGGAATTTGCGGTGAGACTGCAGAGAAGGAGCGACACCC
>OMNR01036959.1:4952-17783 GCA_900303205.1 Mora moro
GGGGTTGGTGGGTGGGGGGGGGGGGGGGGGGGGGGGCAGGGCCACTCCTTCCACACAGAGAGGAGTGATCCTCACATGGAAGACACTCTGTGAATACCTCCCAGAGCAGCTTCCTAAAATACCCCCTAGTGCTCTGCCCACCAACACACCCCCACTGCTCCACTCCCCTATGCACACACTTCAGAATGAGTCCCACAGAGCTGTTGAGGAACTAGGACAACTGTGGATTACCATTGGTATCTTTCTTTCTTTGCGGACGTTTCATTTCTTCTGAGGGCCTGGCGGCAGGAAGCATGATGCATGGGGAGGATTTGGAGGAAGTGGAGATCGATTTGAGGGACTCCGACGACGGCGGTACCGAGGAGGAGGAGGAGCAGCTCTGGAGGGCCCCGGTGGCGCTGGAGGACGAGGACAACATCCACACGTGTAACCAGGTGGAGATCAGCGACACCAGGCCCCTGATCAACGCCAGGGACCCGCGAAGAATCAACGAGTGTCTCCAGGTACTGTACCTGCAGTGTCGTCCCACAAGGCAGACTTTGGATGAATATCTAAAGTCCAATGGCAGACGAGCTCAAACCTTCGCTTCATATTTGTTTCAACCAATCATGTTGCTGGAAACTTCGGCCCGCACTAGAAAACTGAAAAAACAACACCGTGTAGACCGGCCACTGTAGAAATACTCTTGTTTTAAAATCCCCTTCTGAAAGCTCACACAAATAAAGTTTCTCTTCGGTAGAATATCTCCGTAACGAAACAGGCCACTCCGCCCCTCTCAGTTTCTGGTTCCCGGGCCCAGGCTCTGAGCCGTCTCCCCCCATGAGTTCTGCTATACAATTGTAGGACTGCTAGGTCTGAGATTAGTCCTGCAGTAAATGACTAGACTGAAGAACATTTTGAAAAATGTAAGATACATTTTTCAAATCTCACCAAAGTGAGATTGATGTTTATCCGACAAGAGACACATGCTTATTTTATTAGATGATATATCTGTGGTCAAATTAGTTTTGTAAATCTTGACGACAGGCCTCAAACGCTCATGGTCGTTATATACTTCATACATCAACCACAAGGTTGATGGATATGAATCTTTTTATGTGTGTTGTTTTGTCATTGCATTATTGTTGTCTTTAAAATATTGTCACATATCGTGTCAAACATTACAGGAATTCACTTCTTTGTTTTTATTTTCTTTTTCTTTTTATTTGATGAAAGTACTTTTTTTTTTTTACATTGTAAAGCTACAAATACATCTGTAAAATAAAAGTTATGATATAGAAGTGGAATGGACTACTTTAGGACATTTCAAAAGAAAAACACTGCACCTGTAACGTTAGGGTTGGACTGGAACATATTCCCGAACGGTGTCAACCTAATCATATGATATGATACGACATACGATGTCTCAAATGAGTCTCGAATGAGTTTTGCATTAATTTAGTCTGCTCAACAGCGCCCCTTCAGGTCACAAGGTGAATGTCCACATGCAAATACAATCTCACCAAAGTGAGATTGTATTTATTTTCGGAAAATAATTTCTTGAACTGTTAAATGAGTCACATGCATGTATGTTAAAATGTAGCATAAAGCACAGGTGCAACCACTATTATTATTTGCACTGCCGTCTAGTGGTGGTAATGTGTACTGCGGCATGTGACGAACCATTCACCTTGAACGTACGTCACGGATGACGAGCACCAATACCCGTCTCTTGCTTCCCAACAAACGTTTCTCTTTTCCTATAGGTGACGTTTGAGGATGTGATCGCGGAGCCGGTGTCCGTCCGCAGTACAGACAAGGTGTGGTTCTGGAGCAACGCTCTGTTCGAGGTGTGCAGGGTCTGGAGCTACAGGGTGGTCAGCCTTCTACTGGCCCTCCCCATGGCCATCCTCTCGGGCCTTCTCTTCGCCGTGCTCAGCTGCTTCCACATCTGGTTGGTTCTCGACCAAATATTCATGGATCCACTGCTCGATTGATATATTTTACTCTTTATTGTGTGCGTGCGTGTGTGTTCGTACTTCAACCATGTGTTCCTCTCTCACCAGGATGGTCCAGCCCTGCACACGCTGCATGCTCATCGGCACCCGCTGGCTGCAGAGCCTGTGGGCCGTGGTGTTGTGGGTGTGCGTGCGGCCGCTCGTCACCAGCACCGGGAGATGCTGTGAGGGGTTCAGCGTCCACCTGGCGGAGGAATGACCTCCGGGAGTAAATGAAACGCTGCGTGTCAGCTGGCCTGGGCGACTGATAATACAGGCCGGACATTCGCTCATATCCGCTGTGGCACCACCCCCTTTGCTGTGATGTCATTGGTGGATTTTGAAGTATAGGATTTGGATGGATGGATGGAAATGGGCGTGTCCAATTCACTGAACTTCCTGGTTGTACAGATGGCGGGAAAAGGTTTGGCCAATAGCATTTTTTGTATGGGTTATTTGGCTCAGCAGTTGTAGGAAATTGTGACCTGTGAGTGGGCTGAAGCCCTCAAGTCTTTTCTCATCTAGTTTACCTAGTGTGTTGAGCTGCCATAGACTGGGGAACATCACATTGGACATTTTGATGTTTATCCTACAAGCGACACATGCTTATTTAATTAGATGATATATCTGTGGTCAAATTAGTTTTGTAGTTTCGTAAATCTTGACTACAGGCCTCAGAACGCCCATGGTCGTCATTCTAGCCTTGTGACACTATTGAATAACAACGTGACTTTACTGGATAATGCTGGAATATTGGAGACACATTTCAATTAGACCCACAAGGTTGATGGATATGAATCTTTTTATGTGTGTTGTTATTGTCACTCGCTATCACTGTCAACAGTCGTCCACCATTTTGTTGTCTTGTCATTGCATTATTGTCGTCTTAAAAATATTGTCACATATCGTATCAAATATTACAGGAATTCACTTCTTTGTTTTTATTTTATTTTTTATTTCATTTGATGAAAGTACTTTTTTTTTTACATTGTAAAGCTACAAATACATCTGTAAAATAAAAGTTATGATATATAAGTGGAATGGACTACTTTAGGACATTTCAAAAGAAAAACACTGCACCTGTAACGTTAGGGTTGGACTGGAACACATTCCCGAACGGTGTCAACCTAATCATATGATATGATACGACATACGATGTCTCAAATGAGTCTCAAATGAGTTTTACATTAATTGAGTCTGCTCAACAGCGCCCCTTCAGGTCACAAGGTGAATGTCCACATGCGGCGGTTGTGGGCATGCAGGAGTGGCCTCTATAAATAGCACTAATGTGGTGATTTAGTACGCCAGTGTGAAGTGCCACATGAACCCGTCAGCCCCCCTTACTGTCCCAATGTGACTTGTGAATTTTTTTTCAGAGCCGTTTCTGACCTTTATATGGACTTAAGACTTCAACCCTCACCCCGGTTGACCTTCACAGGCCCATATTTAGTTGGATTAGAATGCACCGATTGACCCCCAAGCCTCCAATACCAAACAGCAGCTCCATCCTCTCTTGTCACTGGCGGCAGCCATTTTAGATCTGTCTATAGCAGGCATTAGATTCTAATCGGTACCATTTGACTTGTGATCGCTAATTAACGTCACACCTGATGGTGAAATAGGAGCTCTTTAATGCTCACCTTCATCCCAATGAACAAAAAGACTTTAGCACAGTGAGAAAGGACACAAACACAGAGAATAGTCCAAATCGTCAAATAGGCAACCAAGACGTTCAGGCACAAGAAGCATCTTTTGGTCTATCTTTGTTCAAATTCTCAGACCAAGAAATGTAAAATAGTGTCCTGAATGAAATAACAAATAATGATTACGGTTTTATATAAAGAATAGAAGGACAACGTTAAACATAATGTGCAGATATTGTAACCTTAGCTACATAGCCTAGAGCAGCAAAGTGTATCAGAGAAAGTTAGGATTGTAGAAATATGAGCTCTAACCATCTTCCATCATCGGTTGTTGCTCAGTTTATTTACTTATCCATACATATTATACATTTCTTCACACATTCATTACAATGCATTTGATATTTGACATCGAAACAAATGATCAAGGAACATCCGGGGACGTCATCTCAGAACTATATTTTTATTTGTGCATAAGTTGAAAAAAATAAAATAGCCTAACTGTGGAAAAGTGTGGTAAAAGTAAGCCTCTGGCAAAGTGTTACAGTGCAGTGAAAACAACTGAGAAAGTGGCTTGTAATACGGAAATAATCGAGTATCTAGTATCATTAAAGGATGAACCAGGGGCTCCCTTATTACAGTACCGGAACCATCCGCATGAACCCAGACTTATCTGTTGATCTACCACTCAACTTACATATATACACACGTTGATACGTTGATATACATTCATACGTGTGTTCATTCCTAATACTTATATGTAATACATATATGTATTTGGAATCAGGCGTGGGAATTATTATCATTTCTACAATAACCAAATGTACATGTTTTCTCAAAACTAAAACAGACAAAAGGGGGTCGACACTCAACACGATAAGATAAGAAAATAAGTCAAAAAGAGACACAGGCATAAAAAGGCACAGAGAGACAACTATGCGCGTGTGCACACACACACACACACACACACACGCATACACACAATTTAGAGCTTTACAGCTTTTGTTTACGTAACAACTGTTGTCCCTTCGTTAAAATATTGCTCGCTTACTGTATAATAATATAACATCATCACCTAGTACTATTCTTTGTAGGCCTACTGAGTTGTTGTTCATCATGCATTGGAGAAAAAATAAAAATTATCAGAATGCCAAGTCATTTTCTGGACATGGATTTCACATTATGCAAATGCAATTAATACCCCCTTCTCTCCCGATAAGACCAAAAACGAAAACGACCAAAACCAGTTGCCGTGCTTAGTACAGCATCAGTCAAGATTAGATCTACGTCTAAGCAGCTTGCAAGCTGTCCCCGTCCCAATGGCTAACGTCTGGGAAGCTGTATACATAAACATGGGTCTGACTGTAATCAGCTGATCTGCGCTGGGACTCCCGTGCTGGATGTGTGCGTGAGGCTCCTCTGGCTGTTGGCGTTCTTCATGACGAAGGTGGTGCTGGTCTGGTGGCTGCACTGCCGCTCGCAGCCACTAGAGGTCGCTCTCAGGTACCACCCGGAGCAGCAGCGCAGACACCGCAGCACGTCACGACACAGGTGGCCGGCAAAGAACATGTAGATCCAGGGGTTGCAACAACTGTTGAGACTGGCCAACAGCATGGCGATGATGAAGGCCGTGTCTGAATAGAGGGCCAGGATCAAATTGGTGTTAATGGTGACAGACAGTACATGATATCACTAATCTAAGCATCTTCATTGTCAAAGCTCAATGGAATGTTTTTTTTTTAAATTATTTATTGGGCCATCCAATAAAATATTGATTTAAAATGTATCCAGAACTTTCCAAGATTAACTGACAGATTCAGACATGCTAGGTATCAGGGACACTTATAAGTACACTGTCTTAGTAGACATTCCTGTAAACATATATCACTTTTTTTTAATACAGACCTGAAGAAAGTCAACACTAGTCACTTGTCCTATCTACTCCATTTAATATATATATATATAATACCTTTAATATAAAATCTTTAATAATCTTCAAATGTTACATCCAGCCAAGGCCAGCATGGCAACAACAGAACCAATCTATTGCCAGCATGAGCAACTATAAGCTAAACCATGAAGAGAAGATATTACATTTATTCACACCACATCAAAAGGGAAAAAAGACAACACTGATGCGTATTCTGCCGTTGCTTGCACATCTGTTGCACAGACATAACGCACGGTTAGAAATACGCGACTACTCAGCGTAGAAGCGCTCACGTTGTTTTGTTTTGTTTTCATTACGAAGCGTATCTCCATCTGACTGAAGTACAGCGGGACAGATTCCAGATGTACGACCTTACAATCTATCTGCAAAAATAGAAATTATGGGGTGTATCGCCGTGGTAAACTGTGTCAAACAGAATGTATGACACAGTCAAACGTACAGGATATGGACCCGCAATGGTAATAAATACTCACTACTACGGTGAGTGATAGTACAAATCTGCAGCATGACGAAGAGGGGTCGGGGGGAAGCCTTTAACAGCGGTATGGAATGCAGCCGTTGAATAATAATAATAATAATGATTTCATTTCAGTATGCTAATATTATTTTAGATATTTTTTTAAGCAAAATGCTCTGCATTCACTTTATATTTACATGGCAACAGCTTCTGGAATGAAAACGAAATGGCCAGTAGTAGCCTGCTTTTGCTGTGTATTATGAATGTATATGTTATGAATGTATATGTTATGAATGTCGCAAGAGCCGTATCGTCTACTTTTCATTGAGGTATAGGCATCGCAAGAGCAGTGTTTTTATTTCTTTAAGAGCTAGCATAACAGGAAGGCCAATCTTGACAGTACTAGTTGCCCTCCACTTAAAGAGGCCAGCCCTAAAGATAAGAGTGGCAATCCTCATGTGAATGTATGCTGTTAGTGGGAAATGAAACGTAATCACCATTAGGACGGAATTCTTTGATGTGGTTGTTTTCTGGAGGGCCTCCTTGCGCAAAGTATCACTCCAGTGAATGGATTGTGCTCAATTAGTTTGTGCTGTTATACAATACATGTAAACGTGTTTTTAAACACATTGGGGATCATCGATGTTGTGCACGTAAGAAATGAAGTCCAACCCATCCACATGTATGAATGTATGAATTTGTCTATGGGTCAAACATTTGTCTTAAGATTTGCATTGGCTGGTTTCAGAGCCAATACAAATATTGAAAACACTGTCTGCTTGTCCACTCTTTAATACTGTATTCCATAATAGAGTGTATTCCAGTTAGATTGTATTACATCCCAATGCCATAAGGATTTGAATTGGGGGCTGGATAGTGGTTATGGTGTTTTGACTCCCAGCCCAAAGGTTCTGGGTTTGAAACCCAATGTCCACAGTAAACCTGCAGGGCATCATGGAGCAAGATGTCCAACCCTTACTTGCTCATTAATGACAAAAGCAAAATAATAAAACAGTACTCATTTGAATCACTCGATTTAACCTGATTGAGAATCCACAACGATTGGATCGTATTTAAAAGACAGTGTTTAATGTTTGTGCGCATGAATGAAACAACAACAGGTGTGTTATTATAGTGAAGTACCTTCTCGTGGCGCAGCGGGGTCCCACGCGGACCACATCTGCACAAAGAAGAACGGCGTCCAGCACACGATGTAGGCGACCACGATGACGAACGTCATCTTCACGGTGCGAATCTTAGCCTTTGAAATGAGCCGCACGCTGCTCACGCGAGACAGAACAGCATCCTTGCGTGCACGCGGATTCAGCGGCGCGCACTGTTCTCCTCGGACAGTTTTTAACTTGAAATTCTGCCATATTTTAAAACTGATCAAGCCATAACAAATGCTTAAAATCGCAACTGGAACGATGTAAATGGTGAGACTCATCCACGTGATGTATGCCTTGGCGCCCCACGGCTGTACGAAGTCCCCCCAGCAGTCATACACTCCGTCCCCGACCTCCCGCAGAGAGAAGATGTAGACCTGTGGGGTGCTGAACATCAGGCTGAGGGCCCACGAGGTCACGATATGAAAGCGATCTCTTCTGGTGTGCAAAGAGCGCAGCGGCTGGCATATGGCTAAACACCTGTCTATGGACATCAGCACCAGCATGTAGGTGGACGCGAACATCCCGACCACCTGCAGGTATTTGACAAACCTGCACAGGACATCTGGTCCATAGAAGCGGAAGGTGATGTCCCAGATGAGTTGAGGCAGGACCTGAAAGACCGCGACCACCAGGTCAGCGATGCTCAGGTGCTTCATGAAGTAATACATCCGAGAGGTGCGGTGCTTGCTGGTGTGGATGGCTAACAGCACGCACAGGTTTCCCACCAGAGCCAAGAGGAGCACAAAGACCAGAACGGTAACTTCCACTTTGGCCACTTCTTCGTTTCGCTTTAAGGGATTCCATGTTTTGTTCCCCGGATCGGTGTGGTTCTTGCGACTTGAGTTACTCCACGAAACGTTAATGAGCCACATTTCTTGCTCCCGTGGAAAGTCCTCCATCGTGCGTAAAAGCGCCACTTTGGCGCACGCCAAATTCAAGTCACATCACAAACCCAAAGGATGAGTAGAGCTTCGGTCCTCAATGACTCGCATTCACTGGAATGAAACCACATGAAAAGAAACAGCACCTATTGACTTAACGTTAAAACACAAAGCGTTGTAATAGCGTAAACGTCATTTAAAATATAGGGTAAAGTTACTTACCTTATAACAAATGCAATAATTTTCCGTTTAAATGTATTCGATTTATAAGGTAAAAGCAGTCATCGCCACCTGCGTCATTCAAGCATTCTGCCGACGCATTTGCTCAACTATAGCACTTTCATTCCAATATGAGTTGCCGCAGTCCACATTTCCCACCCCCAACCCAACCCAACCCAACCCAACCCCTCCCCTTCAACTACATGTAGGCTATCTCATCAGCCCAACAAAGCCTGCACGGGGACACTGGCTATAGAGAAAATATTGAGTTTAATTTCACGTGGGGAGAGTTTCAACACCTTTTCTCTATTTGGACTGGACCAAAAAAACTTAAACTTACATATGTCTACTTATTACCCATACCATTTAAAGATGATCTACACATGACATATAGTTCATAATTTATATTTGAATGGAAGAAGTCACATGTTTAAACTGACCCCATACCTGGGGACAGTTTCAACGGTATCAAGGGAGTTTCGACATGCATTAAAATGCATTACAATCTCAAAAAGTTCTGGACGGATTTACATGAAACTCATATGGTCTTTTTTGATATGGCTGCTGCAACATGTTGCAACTGTCCCGACCAGGCAGCCATGACAAAACTCAATAAACACAATAACCATGGCATATGCTAATCATGCTACTTAGAAGCCAACAAAACAATAATTAAAATTAAATGCGTTTTGAATTTTTCATGCAAAAGGTCAGGACAGTGTGACAAAAATACTGATTATGAAAAAAATTACTTTCATGACTCCAAAACATGTTTTTGTTGAAAATCCAGAAGGGGGAGAGGGGGGCGCACTTGGCTGCCTTCTTCCTGGTGGGGAGAGGGGCTAACTGAGTGTGTGCAGTATGAGTGTCATCATTCTAGTGTGTTTATGATTGGAGGGATAAGAAGTGTCAAAACACTTGTGTTCAAACTGTCCCCACTCTCCAGCAACTGCAGCAATTTTTGTAACTGAAAAAACATATTCGTATTTGTACTTAAGATTTGTGACTTGTAGCTTGGTATTTGTATTTGCAGAAAAGATTTGTAAATCTGTGAATGGGCTTGCAAATCTGTAACCCAATTCTCCCATGTGTAAATTAATTGAAGAATAAAGACACAAACAACTGCAAACCTGCACTATACACTTTCTACAAATACTATATTATAATATAATATATTTGTCATCATGTAATTTGTACTTATTATAACTTGATTTTGTGCACACACAAATCATAGATTACAACTCTACGAATCCGGTCCTGCGAGTGTCGAATCTGCGGTTCCAGCTGCAGTCGGCTAGTTCACCGGCCTGATCAATAGGTGGCGACGTACATCTGGTGAAAGTACTGTAGTATTACTTTTATACAAAAACTAGTCGCTTTCGTCATTGCTAGATTGAGCAAGAGTGATGTCTGTTACCGAACCATCTCGACTCTGTTAAGTGTTAAGTTATTTTTTTGGAAAAAGTGTGAAGTAATTAGCTGTTAGACACAATACATTATTCACGTTCGTTTACTTCCAGTCCGTAGACTTCTCTTTCGCTTCCGCAGCAGCGCAGTCCTTTTAGTATCAGAAATAATATAAAATAGATTTGTTCTCCAAAGTTTAGTAGCTGGCCCAGTAGGCGGAGTTCCCCACACATTCGACAAGTTTCACAATAATATGTCTCAACGTTAATGTGCTGTGGTAGTGTATTAAAAACATCACACATCTCAACAGAAGCGTATGCAGTTTGAACGTTGTTTTTGTTTTTTTAAGTTACAAAGATATTGCTAAGCAGCATATTTTGACGTTTCACAAATAGCTAGCTGGCTAGCTAACTAGCATCGACAGAATAGCGCAAATCTTAGACCTTCCATGAGGGTCTGATGTCAAGAACGTTTGTTCGCTATGATTGGACAAACAACGTTTCGCGCTCTAGCCAATCACAGCACAGTACGACACAGACGTGCCTTCGTCATCCTAGGAAAAAAAATACCGCATACGTTACATTGTGCAAGTAGTCTAACAGATAATTAAGTCACACTTTTTCGAAAAGTTACAATAACTTAACACTTACAGTCGAGTCGAGATGGTTCGGTAACAGACATCCCTCTTGTTCAATTTAGCAATAATGAAAGCTGCTAGTTTTGTCTATAAGTGTCTACAAATCTTAAGTACAACTATGAATATGTTTTTCCAGTTACAAAAATTCGGACTACACTACCCCGGACATTTTACAAGAAAAGATATTCGTCGACAACGCACTGTAGAGTGCAGTGCCGCTTACTTTGATCTTTAACGTTCGATCTTTAGATCTTCCCCTTACTTTGAACAAAACAAATGCTTAAAAGTTGGTTCGTTGTTATTTTTTCGGCTCCTGCGGCATCTTACTCTTCAGGGATGCCTACAGGTAGACTGCGGACAATCAGGGTTCAAACCCATAACCTTTCAGCTGGGAGCTAATCACCCAAATCCTGCCCCCTCTACATTGTATGAGTCAGTCCAGAGACTGTATTGCTGTTACACACTATCAGTCTGTTCACTGTCTCCTAAGTTAAATAATAGGCTCCTAAATAGGCTGACTGGAAATCAATGCAAAAGTTTGACAACTGACAAACTGAAGTTTGTCAGTTGTCAAACGTTTGCATTGATTTCCAGTCAGCCTATTTATATAGCTGAAATATATATTATATAGCTGAGAAGTTTGAGAGTTTGTCAGTTGTTGCTCTCAAACTTCTCAGCTATATAATGTGAGCTCAGCTGTCCGCCGTGCGTGTAGAGTGTGACTACTTTGTCAGATTCACTGTATCGGAGCTGTCATTTTAACAGCTGGTTTAGGTAATAGCCTTCCTGAGAGTGGGCTGTTGTCTGTTGTGTGCTACTCTGCCCATGCTGTAAAACTTATTCTGTATACGGTTTGTTTCTATTCTAGTATATTATTTCATGGACAAAACATATCACATCAACATTTTTATTCTCGATCAAAGTGACATGTTTTGCATGTTGATGTGAAACTCAGTGAGAACACAACTGGAAAACAGATAACTTCTTCTATAATCCATACAATTGCTTTCTGGTTGAGCTCCAGAACAAAGAATATTGTTCTGTGGCTCACATTGGCATACGGAGGGATAAACTCATCAGACTCTGTGTGGCCGGTATAATCAGAAGATGTTCATCATTGTTTATAAGTGGGGATGAGCCACGTCTGAATTCCTCATCCATCCTCGTTCTCCTGTCACAACTCCCTAATGGACTGCGATGGGGCAGTTATTTCTCTTGATGTGAATTGATTGGTTGTGGATGTACATCTGCTCTTGGTCACATGACAGTTCACCGGATCCATGTTGTGTATAAATGTACATACACACAATAGCCGCGATGAATGTATTGCGATGAATAGGCTACAGCAAGGTCATTGGGCGAACAGGCATCTGTTTTATGGTTGTCCTCAAGTGCACTGGTCATGTGTCAGGAAGCATTTCAACAGGTTTTCTACAGTTAACTTCTGCCATTAATGGTGGCACTGGCTAATTTGAAGGAAAATAATTGCATGCATGCATATTGTAATTAATAGTATGGATAGTGTATCTGTAGTTTTTAACCAGTGAAAGTTCTTAATATGGTTTAGATGAATCCACAAGGACAACTGTCGGATTGTTATTAAAAATGTAATTTCATCTGAGACTCTACGTTCCATTTGTAAAATATCCTTTGTTCCCCAACGTTATAAATAGAATGTTTTATAAATTGAGATGGATAACAAGTCAGGAAGCCTTTTGTTCATTTAAACAGAGCTAAGCAGCTCAGCCTATCAAGACTCAAGGATAATAAGCAGCCTGATTGTTTCAATGTGCACACATTTAGCACCAGTCTGGGGACCAAGCCAGTCCCCAGACAATTCTAGTTCCAAGCAGTGAGTCACAGCATGGTTCCGTGTGTTACACACTTCTGAATGATTCACCTTAAGAGTGCTACACGATTGTATTGAGCATGTATGCTTATAGGGTAACTTAGAATTTAATATTTCCTTCTTACAATTTATAGTCTTCTTTCAGAACCCCAAAGTAAAGCGAGCCATTACATTTTTTACGGAAAGCAATTTCAATGAAATAACTGAAATGAAAAGGAAGAATATGAACACTAAAATGTACTATTAATATTAAAACTCTATTTCAGTCTATTTCATGAGCTGTTCAGTTGAGGAAGTAACTAAACTTGACTCTTTATAATTAGTATTGCTCCATTGGCCAAATTTCATGTGTGTGTGTGTGTGCCTGTGTATGCCTGTGTGTGTGTGTGTGTGTGTGTGTGTGTGTGTGTGTGTGTGTGTGTGTGTGTGTGTGTGTGTGTGTGTGTGCGTGCGTGTGTGCGTATATGTGTGTGCGTGCGTATGTGTGTGTGTGTGTGTGTGTGTGCAGGAAACCTATGTCTAGAGTTTCTCCCTCTCTTTCCCCTTTCTCTCTCTCTCTCTCTCTCTCTCTCCCTCCCTCTTACAGGAGAAGAAAGACTTCAGTCACTGGGTGGCTGAGGGAAATCAGATGTGAGCAGAGAATAA
>OMNR01036965.1:6694-39637 GCA_900303205.1 Mora moro
TATATCACCGGAAGACATATTAAAAGAGTATGTGTGTGTGTGTGTGTGTGTGTGTGTGTGTGTGTGTGTGTGTGTGTGTGTGTGTGTGTGAGAGAGTCTGCTTTGGAGAGTGCTTGCCTTTCACTCTCACTCGTAAGCCAATACTATGACGAGTCAGAAAATAGAGTCGAGAAAGGATTCTGTCTGGCGGCCATGTTGGATGTACCTTCAACTAAAGTCCATCCCTGGCTAAACAGTACAAAATATGGAAATACAAACGTACATTTCATCCTTGAAGACCCTACCTGACACAAGCTGGCAAAAGGCACACAGGTTAACAGTGTATAAACTATGTGCACAAAGCACATCATAACAAAGTACAGAATGAATTGTTTGTAGGCCATGTTGACTGTACCTTCTACTGCATTAACAGTGGATAGGTACATAAACAAAGTAGAGCCCACGTAAAATTGACAGGTAAAAAAAGCTGGTAAATTGTATTGGGATAAATGTAGGTTAAAACTGCACCATGTAACTTTTCTACTGCAGCTATTTACACCATTAAAAAAATATCTGAACTAGAAAGTGTCTCAAGAATAAAACGTGCCATTTTGTCTCGATACATTGTTTCATTCTGGTCCACTTTTGCCCCCCACATCATGTGTAATGTGTTCATGTAGAAAAAAAAACGAAAGAGTATTTTTTGGTTTTAATAAGGTCATGTCAAAAATCGTTTCCGTTGTTACCTGGCTGGAAGACATGCTCGCAGAATGAATGAATTAATTAAGACTTGGTTTCCGTAGTAAATAAGGTTCAGAAGCATCAACATTTTCAGACGACAGTTATAGCTACGAGCCACTAGAGGTTGCTAATGGGAAAACTTACTTAGTGCAGGTTTAAAAATGACTATTATAACGGAACAAAGATATTTTCTTCTACATGCACAAGTGGATTCTCAGCATGGCATAGCAGATAACCAGAGAGTAAAGGCGAAAGTTACATTATAATAGATACAAAGACCTGTGAGTGACTCCCATGGTAAAGTAGCCGATAATGAAATACAGTGATTCATGATTAATTATTCATTCTTTACTATTGATCAAAATGGTGCAAAAATGGTGCATTATCATTTGGATATCCGGTGAACTTCCGGTGAGTTGCAACATGCACCTTGCTTTGCACCTTGCTGGATGATGTTTGGTGATTTTAAAATCGAGGCCGTCCAATCCTGTCCACATGACAAACACATCGTGCTCACTCACCATGAAGACTCCATTCTGCTTGAAATTACAAAATGTAGGGGGGATGAATGTAAAATATGTTCAGAGGCCAGAACCCTTGCCTTCTTCTTAGGTTTTTATTGCAAGGTCTCAAGTAAGCTAAGCAGCCTGCCCTGGGCCCAGTCATCCATGGCTGTTTTTAGCCCTCTCTAGCAAGTGAATGGGAGAGCCTGGCTTATCCTCGCTGCTGTCATCGAGGCGGCCGGTATTTTTAGGGGACTGTGGCAGCTGCAAAAGCACTTATCGGTCTTCCACGAACAATGACACTCGGGGTGTCTAACGGCAGAACGCCACACAGATTGGGGGGGACCGCTCTGAAGTTGTAGCCGTCCTGAATAGAAACAGAAGTTTGACTCTGAAGTCGTACAAGATTGCAAAGAATATGTACTGGCAAAGCACGTGGGACATTTGAACAGGATTTATTTCACACGGCATGCCAGAGCGGGGTGTCTGTAGGCCCGGCCATTGAAGACAAGCGACGTTGATTTCTTAGCTTGAAGACAATTTTTGCGAGTGCGGAATGTATGTTGACGTTGTCGTTTCCTGGACGCCCGACGCGAGGTAGGTCATGTGAGGGATACGCGGCCCAACTTCACAAGGGGGCAAAGGTCGTTCCAATTAAACGAGACAAGTAAACACGAGGGGCAATCCCAACCCCCCTCTTTAAAACCTCCAGGGGAGTATTTAAACTACTTTCAACGCATTGACCTCACTGATTTCCATCTGATGAAATGTGTCCGAAATGTGTTTGGGCACAATGAGTAATCTGGATTTTATTTTTTTTTTTTAATGAAACTGAACATGTGGATTGTTTATGATGCGTACAAGTTCAAGTGTGGTTTGGTCACAGGATTTCCTCAATGTTTTATATAACAACCAAAAACCATGAAGATTATAGTAATCTCTGACCCCATGGGTTGTTTAACTTGCAGTTAATTATTATATATATGAAGGACGGTATAGTATATTATACAAAAAAAAGTATATTATTGTAGTGTATTACAATTAAATATAAAAAAAAAAGAATACTACTGTTAATTATTATTTGAGAAAAATACAGTTATTTTTCTCATCACTATCTTTGTAATAAATTACAAAATGTAATTTATTACAAAGTTTTCTCTTCAACACACAATGTTATACATTATTTTTAAACTGTTGTAATACTGGAATCTGTCCTATGACTCTCCTATAAGTGTTGAGTGAATGTTTAATATCATTTAAATATGTTTAAGGCCTTCTATAGTTCAATGTTCAGTCTCTATTCCACATTCTGTGACCAGTCTGTATTGTCCGACGCATGTCTATATTCTAGTTAGCCTTCTTAACCACCAGCACTAACCTCTGCAGATAGACATGGAAGATAAATATAATGAAACCCAAAACCAATAGTATAAGGTTGATGTGTCTAACTGCACGATGGGCCAAACGACATAAAGAGATGTCTAGCCTTGGACTAATCCAACATTAACTGTGATGTTCTGGGGCTTTTCATTTTGAGGCGGAATTTGTTGCCAATGGCAATCAACAAACACAGTGAGATGGAGGCTGTCACATATTTGGACTGTAAGGTCTCCATAAGGTTTCTGTATGGTCTCATGGTCTCCATACGGTCTGTATGGTTGTGATATGGTCTCAGTTTGGTCATTGTATGGTTGCTGTAAGCTCTCTGTATGGTCTCTGTAAGGTTTATAAGGTCTCTGTATGGCCGCTGTAATGTCTCTGTAATGCCGCTGTATGGTATATAAGGTCTCTGTATGGTCTCTGTAGGGCTTAAAAGGTCTCTGTATGGTCGCTGTAATGTCCCTGTATGGTATCTGCTTGGTCTTCATTAGGTCTCTGCAAGGTTTCTATAAGGTCTTTGTATGGTTTCTGTAAGTCTGTAGTAACATCTTGCTAAGGTCTCTCTGGTTGTTGTGTGGTCTCTGTAAGGTATTGGTAAGATCTGCCCTGAGTTTCGTCAGTGTTTGTGTGAGCATGCGGGGTTCATTGTGTTCTTTGTGATACCTGACACACACACACACACTTCTTTGCAGGTCTTTATTTAGCGTGCACTATATTAAGCACTTTCCCATTGAAATACGGCACCAGCTGTGTTGCCTATCTGTGTTGTGGCTGCTGTTGCAACAGGACAGGACCCCTCCACCCACTACACTCACCCCAACCGAGCTACGCCAGTGTTTTGCCTCTGTGTTCTTACGCAGACAGATCTAATTCAATTACAACCGTCAATAATGCTATCCATTTTAAACCATTTTCACATGGAGTAAGCATGTGGTATAGATCAAGTAGGTGTAATAAATAGATCCTTCTTTACCATGGATTCTAACACTGTCACTTCAAAAACTAAACCATTCTAGTGATGGAAACCGTTGGTGATGGATCTGTTTTTTTATGGCCTTTGTTGTGCCATTATGGACAGGTTGAAGTAGAGAGCGAAAGACCTCTAGCATAGGGCCTAAGGTCGGAATAGAACCTCGTATTGGCGTATTGCCTACATGTTTAGCACACTGGTGGGTTGAGCCATGTTATTTTACCCCCATTAGTAGTAAACAAGGTCATGTCTTGATTACACTTCCTGATCCTTTTGCTTCAGATCCTTGCACTGTGCAGTCCCAGTCCAAGACAGTCCCACCCCAGCGTTGGCAGTGAGCGACTGAGCTGCTGAGCCGAGGCTGGCCCTGGAGCAGACATGGACGTGTTTGGCGGAGCGCCCCGCTTCCTGGCCTACCCCAGGCCGGTGGTGGTCCAGAGTGGCACCGACGCCGTCCTGAAGTGCCAGATCGGCGGAGACCCCCGACCCGCTGTCATCTGGGAACGCAACAACCTGAAGATCGACCCACAGGGGCGCTACCGGGTGTTTGAGGATGGCAACGTCTACAACCTCATCATCTCGTCAGTGACGTCGGAGGACAGCGGCCAGTACATCTGCAAGGCCAAGAACAGCATCGGGGAGACATATGCGGCGGCCACGCTCAAGGTGGAGGGCGAGGCCCAGGAGCTGGAGCTCAGGGAGGAGAACAAGCCGCGGTTCCTCATCAAGCCCCTCTCCACCCGCGTGGGCCGCGGGGACGACGCCGTCTTCTCCTGCAAGCTGTGGGGGAAACCACGGCCCGACGTGGTCTGGGAGAAGGACGGACGTAAGCTCCACGAGATCTTCGAGAGCACGCACTTCAGCGTGGGCTCTCAAGATGGCGGCTGGTTCCAGCTGAAGATCTTCAAGACACGCGCACCCGACGGCGGTGTGTACACATGCAAGGCCAGGAACGAGTTTGGTGAGGGGCTGGCGGGGGCAGTGTTGCTGGTGGATGCGGGCCCCGGGCACGAGGACGATGGGAATCGTAACGGGTATAACAACGGCCACTGGAAGGCCCACCAGGGCAAGCAGAGGAGTGGCAGGCTGATGTCCAATAGGCTCAGAGACGACGGCATGACCAAGTCCACCAAAGTAAAGATGTTTGCAGTGACTGAGGGCAAGCATGCCAAGTTTCGCTGCTTTGTGACAGGAAAACCCAAACCGGAGATTATATGGAGGAAGGATGGTAGGCTCATTCTCTCTGGGAGACGTTACTTGTGTTACGAGGATAGAGAGGGGTATTTCACTCTGAAAGTGCTGTACTGTAAGCAGAAGGACAATGGAGTTTATGTTTGCGCTGCATCCAATACTGCGGGACAAACGCTCAGCGCTGTACATTTGTCTGTGAAGGGTAAGTAAGAAGTTTATCTGGAAAGTATTGTTGTTGTTGTTGTTGTTGTTGTTGACGACACAACCCCTTGTTTGAAAGCCAAATAACATATTGGATGTAGTCAATAGATTACAATGGCATACTTATGCTCAATAAATTATATTGAAAATGCACATACCCGTAATTAAAAAAACATACCCCCCTGCACTAATCAATGTATTTTCAACATTTTCCAATCTTTGTCTTTGAATACCATACCCAGCTCCTAATAAGTATCTCCCATGCTTCTTTAGCAGTGATCTAACCATATAAATATCTGTCACATGAAATGCCAAAGTGGTCCAAGTTCATCAGCCCAAGGCGGATACCAATGTCTGCTAAGTCACTTAGCTTGTGAAAGCTCTCAGGGGAGAGGGGGAACCATGTGATCGAGATCTTGGGGGAATGGGATCCAATTTCTTACAGTGATGCAGCCCAGTCCATACTAACATTAACTGAACTTTAATTGATCAAACCTTATTTATACAGCACTTTTCGTGCAAAACAGCAATACAAAAGTGCCTAACAAGGGAAACAACACAACAAGAACAAGAAATCAAATGAATTAAAAATAACAATACTGATCAGAATCATTGAGATATATACAGAGATTGAGAGGTAGATTCGACCAAAGAACCTTGTAAGAATGTCTTTCACATTAAATCAATCATGATAGTATGTTTTCAACCACTATGGTTAGATAACACATGGAAAGAGTCTCCACGTTATACAAGTCGGTTTCTAAATGCAGTCCACATTCTTTTGTTTACAACGGTCTAGTAATGTCCGATGGTGTCAGTTACAAACTGTTTATTTCCTAGGTAACACTCGAGTGTGTTAATGATCTTTTCATACCTCAGCTAAATAAGCAACTTGTCTCATGATTTCTCCCATCTCGTTTGCTGCGCTGGTATTTATGACACATTTAAATTTATGAATTACGCTGCAGTCCACAGGATCAGTCAGCTGTAAATTCATTTTTTGACGGTGTTTTGATGGCACTTTAACTTTTGACAGTAAAATAACGTTTTAGTTTTTATTCGGTCAACAAAATTGTGTTCATCATGTCAATAAGTAGAGGTAGACAACTTGTTGTCCAGAACTCAGAATTGTTCGCTTTTAAACATCATATTTAATAATATACATTACAACATAGTAATATCAATAGATGTAGTCATATATGTGGGAATACCAATAGATAGATAGAAATAGCTATATAATAGCTTTGAATAGGTTCGAACCCCAAGATGCCCTAACCCCTACCTGCCCCTTAATGAAATATCATTAAGTCGGATAAAGTTTGGATAAAAGTGACTTACATTTGCCTAAATTACTGCCAGTGACAGTGAGTAATTAATAAAGGGCAACTAGTCTACAAATAAAATGACTTATGTCTTATCCCAAACTGGTGTGTTTGTCCCTCCCCTCCTCCAGAGCCTCCAGTGAGGTTCAAGCAGCCACTCATCGACCTGGAGGTGTGGGAGCGGGACCTGGCCGTGCTGGAGTGTGAGGTCCCTGAGGACTCGGTCCCCATCACCTGGTACCTGGAAGACCGCCGGCTCCAGCCGGGTGCCAAGTACGGCATGGAGGAATGGGGCACTAAGAGACGGCTCACCATCCGAGACATCGGCGTGGACGACGACGGGATCTACCTTTGTGAGATGCCCGACGGGGGCAGGAGCATTGCGGAGGTGGCTGTGAAAGGTAACTCAGCTGGTGTATAGTTGTGTGTGTATGATATGAAGGAATATGAGTGAGATCTCAGTGATACTGATTCAGGGGAAGGGTAAGGGTATGGGAGGTTTGTCGGGTGGCTAGGGGTGTTTGACTCCCAGCTGAAAGGTTCTGGGTTCAAACCCCAATCTTCACAGTCTACCTGTAGGCATCCTACTAATTCAGTCACTTTAGATAAAATGTCTGGTTAGTCCTCCAAATAGGTAATATTACCTGACAGTAACTAAAAAGTATTTGTTTGATTAGTTATTTGTTATTGTTTATTGTCCTTCCATTGTATGAATGTATCTGAATACATGTCCCTACAAATTAACCTTCTGTTCCATGAACCTCCTTTAACCGACCTCCTTTACAGGCACAATTGTCCGGAAGCTTCCGAGGAAAGTGGACGTCCTGGAGGGAGAAAACGCTGCGTTCTGTGTTGAGGTAGAGGAGGAGGAGATGGACATACACTGGTACAAAGAGGGCGTGGAGTTGCGAGAGACACACCAGACCATCCTCAAATCATTCGGTCGAACTCACATCCTGGTGTTCGTCAACACCATGCCTCAGGATTCGGGACTGGTCACATTCTTCGTGGGCAGATCCAAGACCTCGTCTCAGCTCAGGGTGAAAGGTAATACAAGGTGGACGTTATGGCATCTCAAAAGCGACATGACATGACTTTCAGTTTCAGAAATGAATGTCCTCCCCAGTGTTGAGTCAATTATAGTGCATGGCAGGGAATGAGAGAACTTGTCATTGTACTACTTGTACCTAGGGACTACTTGGACTACTAAACCTCTTTTCTACAACTCTAAAAACTCCACTTGAAATAACCCTTTTATAGTTTTTTGGAGTTTTTAGAGGTATATAATGCTGGGTTCAGTAGTTCAGTAGTATGCACAAATAGTAAAAGAACAGGCCGCCCCCTGCACACATTCATTCCATTACCTTTCAGCAAAGAAACGACAAACATGTCCGGCCATTAAGGTGAATGAACCCTAACAGAGGATGTAATCTATTCCCTGTTTTGTGTCCTATACAGCAGCCAAACACTGTCCTCCCAGCTGTCCGGTGAACATTCAGATAAACACAGAAAGAGCCAACGCCGCTCTGCTCTCCTGGGTTCCCGCCCAGGACTCGCGAAAGAATCCCCCATCGGGTTACGTCCTGGAGAGGCAGGAGGTGGGCACGGGCTCCCAGGAGTGGCTCCAGTGTCTGACCACGGACTCGGCCACCGCCGTGGAGATCCTAGGGGACAGCGTGCCCTGCGAGGCAGACTACCGCTTCCGCATCTGCAGCGTGAACAAGTACGGCAAGAGCAACAACGTGGAATTCCCCCGAGCGGTTCACTTAGGTAAGGTGGACGACGGATTGGTTCACATTTAGTCACTTTGTTTTTGCATACACTTTTATCCAACATTGAGAGATGAGGCTGAGAACAATCGACGCATGCAGACAATATAGGAGTAACTACAACATTTCAAAGTACTGCATGAGCTTGTAAAGTACTGAATGAGTTTCTAAAAACAACTGGACAGTTGGAGTGCAGAATATAAGAAACAGAACACAATGATTTATGGATGGACTTGACAGAAAAATGTCTTAAGGTGGCCTATTTAGTAGGCCTCAGTTGTATGGAATCAAACAAAAATGGTGCTGGCAAGTAAAAATCACTTTGTTGCTTGTTATTAAATAATGTCAAACACTTAACACTAAAATGTGTCTCGCTAACTTAATGCTATCATCTCTCCTTCAGTCCCCGTGGCCAGGATACAGGCACCTCTGCAGGACGCCTTGGTGCCAGAGGGGCAGGACGCCTGCTTCTCCATCGAGCTCTCTGCCTCAGTGATCGGCACGTGGTTCTTGAACGGCACTCAGCTGCAGGATGACGAACGCTACACGACGAGGCGGTCTCGAACGCACCAGTCGCTACGCATCAGGGGCGTGCGAGACACAGACAACGGGGCGGAAATCACATTCATAGCGTACGGCATTAGGGATTCTGCCGCATTATACATTCAAGGTACATTCAAGGTCACTTACAGTATAAGGACTATTTAAACAACTTCATATTTTGGGACAGGTTTTCTTAGATTTATGATTATTTGTCTTTGACTGTTTTACTGCTCTTACTCACGCTATTACACACTGTATAACACTAAATACAGTTTATTACTATTATTCTTATTTTTTTTATTAGCTATCCTTCATATTAATTGCTTAATACTGCATAATTGATTATAAAACAAATGTTACAGGTGTTTGTTTGTTTTTGTCCTGGAAATTCACAGATCCTCTGGTGAAGTTCTCCCCACTATCAGAAATGGACCGTAATAAGTTTATAGAAGTGGGGAATCCCATTGTGCTCTACTGCGAGCTGTCAGACCCCGCGGCCCCAGTGCACTGGTATAAGAACGGGTTGGAGTTACAAACCACGGAGGGCCTTCACATCCAATCAGAAGGCACCATGAGGAGAATTGTCATCCAATCAGCAGAGTTCTCGCACTCTGGAGTCTATTGCTGCGACGCCATCGATGATGTCATCAGATTCAACGTGGAAGTAGAGGGTGAGTGGGCCTTTGCAAAAAATGTATGTTCTTTTGTCAAACTAACAATTTCCTCTTGTGAATTTTTTTTCTTGTCTTTATCTTGTAAAGTGCCATTTAACATTTCCATCAAGTCTGAAGAAATGACCAGCAATGACTTGTAAATGACCAATGACTGCATGCATCCGTAGCCCCCCCTGTGAAGTTCACAGCACTCCCAGACACGGAGAGAAAAAGGGCCATCCATACTGGCTCCCGGATGGTGCTACAGTGTGAGCTCTCAGACCCGGCGGCCACTGTGCACTGGTACAAGGATGGCTCCAAGCTCCTGCCTCAGAGCGGAGTAGAGACGCTCACCGACGGCTTGTCTCGGACATTGCTAGTCCATGTCGCAGACTTTGTTCACTCTGGGTTATACAGCTGCAGGACTAAAGGTGATGCCATCACGTTCAACGTGGATGTCACAGGTGATTTGATGATATGTTACTAAATTGGATTTGTAACAAACAAAAATTAACCCAAAGCTCTGCCTCAGCTAAGATATTAACCGTGTTTACTTTCTTACATGCAATAACGTTTTTGCTCGTCCTTCTTGATACTTAGCCCTTAGGCTATTGTTAATGTTTAGGAATTTGTATTCAAGGCTGTCTTTAAAGTGTATCTAAGACACGCATCTAAACATATCCGTAGTTCCACCTGTGAAGTTCTCAGCGATTCCAGAACAACTGAGGAATAAGACCATTGAGGCCGGCTGCCCCATTGTACTACAGTGTGTGGTCTCGGACCCAGAGGCTCAGGTCTGCTGGTATAAGGGTCCGACACAGCTTCTTTCAAACTCTGGATTAGGAATCCACTCGGACGGCAACACAAGGACTTTAGTTGTCCAGTTTGCCGAACCTCGTCATTCTGGTGTTTATAGCTGCGCATCCGAGGACGATACCATGGAGTTTCGAGTGGAGATCAAAGGTGACCCTTACCTTTTTGTCTTGTGTAGTAATAATAACAATACTACTGTAACCCCACCTCCCGTTTATCTTGACGCCACTAATAAATCCCAGCTTACTCTGTTTTGAGGGTGTCTTGTGGTCAAAGCCATGCCACCAAAATCTCTATCTCTAGCTACGTGTGACCCCTTTGAATGTATTTCAACGTCGCCAGCTTCACACTCATCAGACAAGTTTTTGTATCTTAACACTCTTCATTTTTTCAAAATCATAATAGCTACACCGGTGAAGTTCTCTACTAGTTTTGATATTGAGCAAACCAAGGCGTTTGAAGTGGGCACGGCTTTTGAGCTTGAGTGCGAGGTCACCGAGCCCACTGCCGAGGTGTGCTGGTACAAAGATGGCCGCCAGCTCTGCTCACAGAATGGCTGGGACATTAACTCTGATGGCTCCTTCAGGAGGCTCGTTGTCCAATCAGCTGAGCTCTTTCACTCAGGGCGGTACAGCTGTGAGACCTCTGATGACACTATCCAGTTCACTGTGGATGTCAAAGGTGATTTTTGTTCTTTTTGGTTGAATCTTGACCATGGTAGTATGTTAGTTCTTGTTGGAGACTTGATGTATTATTTGTAACATTTAGAGTATCTGTCTGTCGCTAAAAGTTGATTGGTTTGAAGCTGTATCTGTTGTTTTATTTGCTAATAATGGATGTTGCTAGCATTACAGCTACACCTATATAACCTCACTTCTTTTTATGCTGGTCTGAGAAACATAACAGAACAGTCCATTTGTAAAACACTTGACCTTTAACCCCTCCCCGCCTCTCTTAACCAATGAGTCAATGCACTGCAATTCACAATTACATTTGTGAATGCTCATCTTCAGCTCCATCGTTGCCATTGTTACCCTCACCGGAGGTTGAGGAGAGCGAGTTGCTTGAGGGAACCTGTCCCATGGAACTGCCAGGTCAAAGGTCAGACTCTGCAGTCCAGGTGTTTGGGCAGCAGGATGAAGAGCAGAATGTAATAAGCCAACCTGGCTTTGAAATGGGAGGCTTCGAGAAGACCCTCGTAATCGAACCGACCCACCCTTCCAACTCTGGAGCCTACTATTGCGCAACAGCAGACGATGTTGCTCAGTTAATTGTTCAAAACGAAGGTGATTGTTTTGTTTATGTGTTGTTTGTGTCATTGGTTTTGTTTTTTTAACTAATTCTCTTGTAGTTTTTTTTTTTATTAGCCGCTTGAAAGTTCTCATCATAAGAAGCTAATATTTGTGACATAAAACACCTTAGAATGACAAACACTGAAATTATCCCACTGATACAGCTCTGCCTGTGACATATCAACTTGGTTCTGCAGTTGAGAAGACCAAACCTATTGAAGCACACAGCCCCATCGTTCGGCAGTTTGAGATCTCAGACCCAGTTGCCAAAGCCTGTTGGTACAAGGATGGAACACAGATCTACCCACAAAATGACAGCCAATCAGAAACCGCCAGACAGACTGTGTTCCTCCAATCAGATGGCTTATCCTGTGAGGGGAGGTTTGGCTGTGAGAGAAAAGACAAAGTGCAGTTTAATGTGGACAAAAAAGGTGTTCCATCTACAACATATTTGTTGAGGAATCTGTCAGAAACAATACACTATGACAGTAAAGCTATGAGCTCATTGTTTGTTTGTTTTCTTGGCTTTGTCTGTACAGCATATCAGTGTCACTCTGGTGATGAGAGTGGTGCAGTATCTGATGAGTCTCACCAAAGCACTATGGACACAAAAGGTGAACAAATATATTTGAACATTAGAATCATCCATTTTAACCCAGTACATACATGCCACTAACCAAAGTGGTGTATTGAATTGTTAGTTCACTTTGTGACATCTATGAAATATCTGTATTTATATAATTTCTGATCATATTTGAACATGCTTTCAGTCATGAGCCACTCTCATATCATTTCCTGCATATTTATTTTGGCTTCAAATGACACATCAAGGTGTTTTCGGAGCAGTCATACTCTTGATACTAACGTATATGTTTGTCTGTCATGTCGTGTCATTCTTCATCTTAACAGCCATCTTTGTTTTGCTGGTCACAAGCAATCCTCTACTCTTGAAGCCCATCTTATTTGTTCATCACCAGAACCCGTCATTCACTTTGCTGGCCTGAATCGCCTCCGTTGCATTGACAATGAATTGTTTTACTCAAATTGGTGTAATGGCTGTTTGTAGGCAGAAGTAATGGGGTTCAGCACTGATTTGAATTGCTATAGTATGTATATACTATGACATATTAAGTCCCAGAACATGGTTCGCCATGGTCGCACATCTTAAAAATTGTCTTTGCAATGGATAATCCCATAACTCCTCCATGCTAACCCACAATGATGTACAGTACTATTTTGAGAAGAACTATTGAGGCAAACAACCAAACTGAAAAACTTTATCTCTGTGTACATCATAATGCCTCTAGCTATACCTCCCAGACTCTCGTCGGATCAAGCTACAGAGCCAAGGAAATCCAACGAAGTGGCTTATCCAACAGAAGATGAAATCATCTTGCCAAAGCCGAACTCTTTGGTCTCCAGAAAGATAGAAGAGCCCTGTACATATGAAAAACATTCCGGGCCAACTTCAGCTCTTTACTCAACACATGAAGGTTACGATGAGCAAAGTCCAGTCTATTCAGAAGTGCTTTCCAGTAACCGACAAGCGACAACTGTTGATGATGTGAATTGCCCTGAATCCACGTATGCCATGATGGTCGGAGCTGGTGCACACTCTATACAGCCTACAGAAGCTCAAATTGAGCATCTCAGTCCCAACACACAGCATGCACCACATACACTGGAAAACTTGACTTCTTCCACGCACACAGTGACTGCCCAAACACAGAAGTTTTGTACTGCACTGCAAACTTCAACCGTCCAAGCAGAGGAACTCAACAGTGCCCAAAAGTGTACAGCTTCCCAATTGCGGGATCTCTGCAAGTCCTCCAAGATGAAAAATATCCAATCAGAGGAGCGTTGTTGCTCCTTAAAGACTGAAAGCCTCCAATCAGTGGGGCTGTCTAAATGCTTACAGGCTGAAACTCTCCAATCAGAGGGAGTGTCTAGCTGCTTACAAGCTGAAATTAACCAATCACAGGGACTGTCTAGTTGCTTACAGGCTGAAACTATCCAATCAGTGGGACTGTCTCGTTGCTTACAGGCTGAAACTATCCAATCCCGGGGACTGTCTAGTTGCTTACAGGCTGAAACTGTTCAATCGGTGGGAGTGTCAAGCTGCTTAAAGACTGAAAGTCACCAATCAGTGGAGCTGTCTTGTTCCTTACAGACCCAAACTATCCAAGCAAAGGAGTCATGCAAAAAGATTGCAACTGTCCTATCAGATGAACTGTCTGGCTGCCTACAGACTAAAACCTTCCAATCAAAGCCATGTGACTCTATAAAGTCTGCAACTGTCCGATCGGAGGAGGTCGGCAACTCTTTCAGCAGCACTCTCCAATCAGGTGAGCTGCGTAACTCCAGCCAGACCACAATTATTAGCCAATCGGATGAGCTTTCTGACTCTTTACAGTCTGTCACTGCCCAATCAGAGGACCTCTGGGACTCCTCACAGTCTGTCATGGTACAGTCAAAGGAGCTCTGTAACGTCCATCAGACGGCAACTGTCCAATCGGTGAAGCTCTTTGACAACTCACAGCCAATTATTATACAATCAGTTGGCGCTGGTACCAACATCTCAGAGAGTGGATCTCTGAAAGAGAGAGTGTTTTGTAGTTCACCTGAGGTAGTATCCCTTCAACCCAAGGTCATACACAGCCCTCTCAAGGCAATGACTGTGAAGGCAGGGAAGGCATTTGACATGCTGCACTCTACAACCGTTCAATCCAAAGACCTATTGTATAACACAAGACAAACGGTACCGATTCCAATGGAAGAGCCGTATTACAACATGCAATCGACAGCAATCCAAACAGGGGGAAACATCCTGGAGAGACCAGGAGATGCATTAAAATGCCTAGTTTACTCTGAGCAAAGAGCCAGTGTGTATTCATTAGAATCTTATAAGGCTAAGCCAGTATCTGCCCTCCAATCAGAAGAGGTCTATCTGTCAAGGGCATGTGACAGTCAGTGGGATGATGATGGTGATGATGTCATTGCGCTTAAAGTGGACGTCGAAGGTGATTTTAACAGTTACCATTATCAGACAAGAGAATGGATGTTGGTGCTTTGTAAAACTCAGGAGATTGTATCGCAATCTTTGATATTTCTACACTTACCTGTGTGATTTAAAACAGCTGAATAAAGTTAATAAAAAACAAATGCAATGCTTGGGTGGCTTGTGAGATTGTACAAGGTAGCGTAACATAGTTAATATATTAGTGGCAAAGTCTAACTCTAATGCAGTTATTTCTACCTAACAAAAACAGTTCCTCCATCCAAACACTAATAACACATCTGTGTACCAAGACATTAATTATTTTGGACTGCTAATAAACCGTTGGTAGCTATTGATGTAGCTAATCTCAGGAGTGGGGATGGTGCACTGAAATTGTTAACAAATAATTCCCATTCACACCAAGGCTAATAACAGTGATGTCATTCTCTTTCGATATCACCACCAAACGTCACAACAGCCACTCCGGTGAGAATCACAGCAGCAGTTTGTGAGACTGAGAGGAACCAGTCGTTTGAAGTTGGCGAGCCCATAGTGCTGCGCTGTGAGGTATTGGATCCTAGCGCAGGAGTGTCTTGGTACAAGGATGGGCTAAAGCTGCTTGACCTGAATGGGCAGGCGATGGGTGGTTCAGAGGGTTCCCTGCAAACTCTCTGTTTTGACTCAGCGCTGCCCTACCACGCAGGTGAATACACCTGCCAAACCACTGACGTTGCCATGCAGTTTCATGTGGATGTTAAAGGTGAAAACTGTTTGTGTCTGCTTTGGTTTGTTTTCTTTTAATTCATCTTGGGTGAATAATTGCAGTTGTTAGTGGGTTTTTTTTTGCAATGACAGCTATGAAATAATCAAATTAAAAAATCTTTCAAAATGTATTCTGCCTGCTTGAAAGTAGTGTAAAATACAAATGCTGCTTTTGGAAAGGAAAGAAGCACTTCAGGGGTGCAAAGGTTTCAGGCCAAGAAAAAGATAATTAATAAATTAACAATAAAAACACATAATGCCTTTTTTCAATCTACAAATCAAACACATCGTTGAACTTGTTTCTAACCTGTGTGTGAACTTGGATGTATACTTGTATATGTTTCATATTTTCTTATCATGCTGCAACCTTCTTCAAACTCCTCTTCAATGTTTAATTATTACATACATTTTTTTTTTACAATATTGACTCTTTTTTTATGATCATTCATAATATTATGTTCTCAAAATTAATTGTATTTCTTATATTCAATCTTTTAGCTCGTCCTGTGAAGTTTTCAGCCATGTCTGAGGCTGATCAGACACAAACAGTCACGGTAGGCTGTCCCGTCACTCTACTCTGTGAGCTCTCTGACCCCAATGGACAAGTACACTGGTACAAAGATGGAGCAAAACTCACATCTCCATGTGGAGTTGACATCCAGTCAGATGGAAATTTGAGGAGACTGACAATCCAGTCGGCCCAGAGGTCTCATTCAGGAGTGTATCGATGTGAGACTAAGGATGATGCCATCCAGTTCAGCGTGGACGTGAAAGGTGACAAATGAACAGACAAACAGAAGTTCTTGCAGTCTCTAATCCGTTTGGAGCTGAGCACTAACTGGTTTTTTTTAAACAGCTGGTAATAATGTTCCTTCATAATCATCTAACCAATGGTTTGGAGTCCCGCTGCATTACATTTCTTTCATGCAGTTTGTTTGTCTGTTTGAAAGATGCTAAGCACCATGACGTGGCAATTTTAAAAGAAACGTAAGGAGCTAACAGGGAAACAGGAAGGGTTACTTGAAAGGTAACAGTCATGTTTCTTTAACTTGAGTTTAACTTTTGTTTTTTTTCATTAGTGAGTTAGGGTTAGGTGGGCGTTAAGGGTTAGGGGTCTTCTCAATTTATATGTATGTTTAATAATACATATTTTCATTCCTAAACTTTCAGTATTAAATAATTTGAATTTGAATTTAATTAAGAATTTGGCATTAGCTATAATAATGGCTGTGCATGTCAATAGAGCTCTTTTTAGTCTGCTGTTGCTTCATCAAAGCATTTCTTCATAACTCATTACTTCTTCATAACTTCTACTTCATCTTTGCTTTTTTATATCGGTGTGTCAAAACTGGCCCATAACTTTTGCTTTGGTTTGATTTCTTGTTCTTAACTTTATTTAAAATTTTGCTTCTCTTCTCTTGACTTTCTGGGGGTTTTTACATTTATACCTTTTTTTATGTTTATACCTTCCAATAATCTTAATTAACTTTAATATTTAAAAGGTAATTCAAGAAATCAGTCAATAGCAATGATTTCAGGATTACATTAACGATCCAATCGTTCTTTTTTCACAACGACCGAAAACGTCCAGCTCTGCCTGTGAAGTTCTGTGAGCTTCCAGAGGACGAGAGGAGCAAGTCAGTCCTAGAGGGTTCACCTCTGGTTCTCCAGTGTGAGCTATGTCAGGACTCCACGGCTGAAGTCTTCTGGTCCAAAGATGGAACCAAGCTGCTCCAGGGTGACATAGACCTACAGTCAGACGGCTTAATGAAGAAACTGTGCATCCGTTCTGTGGATAAAACGCATGCTGGCGTCTACGAATGCTCAACGGCAGGTGACTCCATCACCTTCACGGTGAACATCAAAGGTGATTCATGTCTGCCCTGCTATGTCTCCTGTTGTACCCAAAATGTGTGCATGCTTTAACACGAGTCCTTGAATCCTCCCTTGAACTATGGTGATACATATTTGGATAAGATTTCTACATTACTGTGAGCGTGATTACTCAGTTTGAGCATATATTTACAATGTATGAATTCCATAACTTAAAACCTCTTCTTCTAGAACCAATATTTCACTTAATTGAAAACCTTATTATTCCCCCCCATCACTGAAATACTTTTGTAGGCCGATCACAGAGGATCATGCCCATCCCGATGTCAGAGAAATTCAAGGCCATTTCAGTTGGCTCTCCTATAGTGCTCCAGTGTGAGCTTGAAGACCCAGTCGCCCAGGTCTCCTGGTGCAAAGACGGAGTGGAGCTTTATTCCAAAACGGGTCTCGATATGAAAAGAAACGGCCATCTCCGGAAGCTAGTGATTAATTCTGCTAAGGCCTCTGACTCTGGCGTCTACAGCTGTTGTCTTTCTCTCGATGTTGTGACATTCCAAGTGGAGGTCCAAGGTGATTGTTGTGTTTGCTGTGGTTTTTTATTAATAACTATACGAATTAGCTCCAACAGTAATTACCCTTTTGCCCCACAGGTATACACTATGCCACCTTCCTTATCCTACTTCTAAACCAGCCATAGCCAGTCCAGTCTACCCATGCCTTGGTTTATCTTCCCTCAACTTACCTTACCCTTACCCTACCTTAACTTAGCCTACGTTACGTTATGGAACCTACCTTACATTATGTTTCCCTACATTACGTTACCTACGTATGCCCATATGTTTGTCCTCTTTGAGGACAATAAATGACTATCTACCATAACCTACGTAATGCAACGTTAAGTAACATTACCTTAGCCTATGATATCTTAACTTATGATGCCTTACGATACCATACCTACATACCTTACATTAACATAACATCTTAGCACCATACCTTTCCATAGGACTCAAAAAACACTTACAAAAACACTAAGCCAAAAAGACACGTCTACATGATGACATGACATCTTAACAATAGCGTTCACAAATCTGTCAGAATGATGTGTCAGTCAAACATCTTTGTTTCTGACATCACGTTCTTCCCAATTACATTGCACTGTTTCAGACCCTACAGTCGAGGTCAATAGGTACAAAGACGAGGTTCAGCCACTTCCTCCAAGTGACCTCAACGTCCAATCAAAAGAGGAGTTGAGATCAATGAACATCCGCACATCAGCAGAAGCCAGACACACGGCCCTTTACAGCTGTGATGCGATGACCGATGTTCGTATAGAATCCAAGGTGGATGTTGCAGGTGATCAGCAAATTTTGAGTTTTAAAGTCACTAATTTGCTTAAGGCTTGGCAATTGAAAAAAACATCCATAATTTCATGAAAAAGCTTAAGGCATTCTCCTGGTGTCTTACAAAGTGTAAGCATTTTTGATTATTTGTGATAAGTGATCATTGATCTAGTCCTAAACTCTAAGAAAACGGCGTGCATGATGGCCTACACAAACTGACACTTGTTAAAGCTACGTATAACGTATAATAGCTTTTACTTTTGAAATTCACAAAATGAAACACTGACACTTCTCACCAGTAAAAACTATTTGAAGTTAATGATTAAATAATAGAATAGGATTGATCTTAATCCTGACCGACTCAACAATACCGCACTAACATCCAATTAAGTACAAAATGCTATTTTCATGAGCTGAGCAAGCATTCCCACCCACCCCCTGCAACTATGTAAATAGATCTTCTCGCATTGCTGCTGCATGTTAATGTTTAACTCAGATCTTATGAGGATCTTCTTCTGTATGTTGCTTGTAACCTAATGAAACAACACCTGTAGCTCCTGTCTGGTCTTCAATGGCCCCAGAGGTTGGGAGAAGCCAGTCTCTCGAGGCAGCAGAACCCAGCTCCCAGCAGAGCGAGACAGCAGATCTCATAAGCCATGCATTCTCGTCCAATGAGAACAGAGAGAATCCCCTGCCAAAGTGTGGGACTATCAACCAATCAGAGGACAGAAAGAGGACAGTGGTTACGCAACCGACCACCACCGCGTCTTCATTCTCTGGGGTGTGCAATCTTAAAACAGATGATGGTTCAGATTTCAACGATTGCTATGTGGAGGTGAAAGGTGACATGCAAAGACTTCTCGTGGATGCCAAGTTTTAGTTGCAACTAATGACTCGTGTCTCTGCCACCCCTCATATGATCCATGGGCCATGGATGGCTTCATTCTGCCTTTATTTAGTTAAAGAGCTGAACATCTCAAATGAATAAAAAGTGGTGCTGCTTCATCTTCATCACATCCATCATGGATTGACCCCTTTCCATTATTCTCTTTTTTCCATCTTCATCAAGCTTTTGAATGCTTTTTTAAGTGAAACACTTAACATTTTATGTGAAGCTTTATGAAGGCTTTCAACAGGTCTCTTGGACATCTCTAACCTTGCTTCATTCACATGCGATACTGCATACTTCAATCATTAATCTTCGCAACTTTCATAGCTCTGTGCTTCATAGACTAGAGCTACCTGGTTTTAATCATCAGGCCTTGGAAGCAGCTTGTCTAATCTCGCAAACCTTGGCTGTCAACTGCTGCTTGAAACGTTTTAAGAAGCACCTTTTAAAAAACAAACCGTTCATTTATTGATTCCTTACTCTTGTCTTATTCTACAGCGCATCCGGTAACATTCATAAACAGCCCAGAAGAGGAGCGTTTCAAAAGCGTTGTGGAACAGGACCAACTGGTTCTAGCATGTGAGGTGTCGCGGGCGGATGCCCCGGTCCAGTGGTACATGGACGGAGTAGAAATTCAAGCGAGTGACAACGTTACAATGAGAGCAGATGACACAGCGAGAATTCTGACTATCTGTAGCGCTCGGCTGTCGGACACAGGAACATACACATGCAGAGCTGGAGACAGCGCTTTAATCTTCAAGGTTAACATACGAGGTAATGTCTGAGGAAACATGTCTGCCAACTAAACACCATGGACATTATTGTTTAGTTTCCAATAATTGCTGTTAAAGATGCCAAGTGTGCCATGACTTGATGTGTTTGCCGATATGAAATAGTTAAACCTGCACAACTTTTTCACTTTTCACTTTTGTTCAGAATTATATGAAATGATGTGTTATAATTAATAACAATATGGTTGATAGACCATAGGTGGATGGGTTTTTATTCTGCATCATTCTAAACACCCATAATTTCAAATAATTCGGAAAAATCAATGGCTGCAGTAGAAAAAAGTTACAGTGCAGCTTTAATATTTAGTGCAGCTTTAATGTTTAGTGCAGCTTTAATGTTGAATTGACATGATTGACGCTTTCTCTGAAGAGCCCCCAGTGACGATAGTGTACCCCAAAGAAGATGTCCACCTTGACCGCCATGTGCCAGAGGAAATCATCCTCAGCTGTGAGCTGTCCCGGCCAAACGGCGTGGTAAATTGGTTCAAGGATGGCCAGAAGTTGCAGGAGAGCGAAAACATCAAGCTCAAGGTGGAAGGCCCCTACCGAAGACTTAAGATTCTTTGCAGTGGAGTTGAGGACTCTGGGGAGTATGTCTGTGACACAGCAGACGATTCTATATTCTTTCACCTTAAAATCACAGGTAATTCAACCTGAACGTTATGGCTCAATGGCTAGAGCTAACCCTGGCTTAAAGGCTGTTCCTTGCTGTGGTGTCGCTTTCAAAAAAGAGGGTTTCACAAAAAGCAGTAGCATTTGATGTTTTTGCTAACCAAGTACATAGTTTTAGATGCATTGGTTCTTAGATTGGTGGATAAGTGCTTGCAATCCAGTTTAAACACTCACAGGTAAAATAATGTAATAGAGGCACCTCTAAAGGTTGCACACATGGGTATGTTTTTTAGAATGTTTGGACAGGGATTTTAAATCAGGATTTAATGCTCTACTAATGCTTATGCTGTTGCTGAGCTGCTTGGTGTTCAAAACAGGAAGTTTGAGTCAAATTTTGTTATGGAAACAAAGTGGTGGTGGGAAAATGGTGGTTCACATTATTGGAAATTATCTTTGACTGTCAACAGTAGTCGGTATCAAAGACAAACTACAGCCAAAACAGTCTTTACATAATGAGTACCAACTAACTAGTGACTAATTTAAATGATCTGGTGTGCATTGGTTTTCTCCTTCAGAACCGCCCGTTCGCATCGTGTCTCCCAGCCAGTCCCAGATGGAGCTGTGCCAGCAGACATCGGAGAGGATGGTGCTGAGTTGCGAGATCTCGCGGGCCAACGCGCTGGTGCGCTGGTACCGGGACGGGCTGGAGGTGGAGGAGAACCACAACCAGATCCTGGAGGTGGACGGGGTCTACCGCAGACTCATCATCCACGAGACCACTGTCCAGGACTCAGCCGAGTATGTGTGCGACACGGCCGATGACTCGGTCACATTCTTTGTTAACATAGCAGGTAATGATGTTTCCATTATTACTGAATTATTACTATTACTACTATTGTTATTAATGTTATTATAATTGCCATGGAATTGTTTTTCAAATGTTTTTCACTAAACAGATTTTTTTCATGAAATTACAAAAATGTGAAAATATAAACACTAATATTAAATATGTTTATCTCTTAAATCTTTTGAAATAATAAATAAAATAATGATGCTTTTTGCTGGTTATTGATTGATTATCATGACGATTATTATTAATTGTGGTGATTATGGTTGTGGTTGTTACTATTATTATTTCTGTCTGATTTATTTGTTTCTCATCTTCATCTCCTCTCCACACAGAGCCTCCCGTTCGCTTTGTGCGACCAAGGAAGATGGCGAGTGTCGTGGAGAAGTTTGCCAGCGAGGCGTTGGTGCTCGACTGCGAGGTGTCTCGCGCCAACGCCGAGGTCACCTGGAAGAGGAACGGTGAGGAAGTGGAGGACTCCAGAAATGTGACCATTTTGGAGGACGTGGTTCTCCGCCAGCTCACCATCCACTGCCTGAGCCTGGAGGACGCGGGCCAGTACGTCTGCGACGCCAAGGACGACGTGATGGACTTCCAGGTCAAAGTCAAAGGTATCCGGTCCAATTCATTCAATCTTACATTCATCCATTAATGAATCAATTCATTCTTGCATTCATTCATTATATTTTGCTTCATTCATTCATTCATTCATTCATTCGGACATCAATTCGTTTTTTGTGTCAATTCACCATCAACTATTTGGTGATGGTGAATTAGATAATTGAATGATCAATGCTTGATTGAATGATCAATTAGAGTGATTCATTAATGGATTAATTCATTCACGCTGCTTCCAGAGCTTCCCGTTAGAATCCTGGGGAAGACGGATGCCAACACAGAGAAGCGGTTCCTGGTGTCCGACGACATCATGTTGGTGTGCGAGCTGTCGCGGGCCAACGCGTCCGTCCGCTGGTACAAAGACGACGTGCTGATCGATGACGACGAGCGGTTCTGCTGCGAGCAGCAAGGAGCATTCCGGTCGCTGGTGGTGCTCAGTGCCGGGATGGAAGATTCCGGCGAGTACGCATGCGATGCCGGAGATGACAAGATGGTGTTTTGTATCGCTGTCAAAGGTAATATCGCTTACGTTGTTGTTAATGTTAACTTTTCAGGTCCTCCTACAGTAAGCAGGAGCTAAATTCATCTTCTCCTTGGTTCAATCTCCCATATCTGCAGCCTACCTGTAGGAATCCTAGAGCGAGATGCCCTAACCCTTAACTGGCTCCTTAATGTATCTGATATCACTGTAAGTTGCTTTGGATAAAAAGAAAAGTCTGTTAAATGGACTAAATAGTGAAAAGATAGTTAAAAGCTTTCTATAGTTGTGTATCCTGTATGTTTACTATTTAGTCATTTTAACAGATGCTTTTATCCAAAGGGACTTACAGGTCATTTAGGAGCAGGTCTTGCTCGGGGATGCCTACGGAGTAGACTGCGGACATTGCGGTTCGAACCCACAACCTTTGAGCTGAGAGTCAAACACCCCTAACCACTAGCCTATCTTTGCTGCCCCCCTATGTGTGCCAAAAGAGCCCCCCGTACAGATCATCGGGAACTCTGGGACACCGGAGCAGCACATTCTATTGGCCGGGGATGACCTCATCTTGGAGTGCGAGGTCTCCCGCCCCAACGCCCCCGTCCAGTGGCTGTGGAACAGCGAACTCCTGAAATCTGACGACCGTATCAAAATCGACAGCTGTGACGTCGTACGCAGACTGGTTCTCTCTGAGCTTCGACCCTCCGACTCTGGGAAATACATCTGTGACGCCGTTGACGACAAAATGATCACGTTGGTCGAAGTCCAGCGTAAGTTCTGGTTATATATATTTATTTTATTTTCTGTCTCTGTTTTATTTATTTTGTGTTTGTCTGTCGCTTCTTTCTGTCTTTCTTTCTTTCAACACAGTGTGCATGTGAAGTTTGCCATTTGCCAGATGTCCATGAAATTGGCTTGATTCATTTCTTCCTTAGAGCCACCAGTCAAGTTTCTGAACCAGCAGCCAAACAAGAACATCTCCGCCTATGAAAACGAGTCTGTCACACTGTGTGCTGTTGTGAGCCAAGAAAGAGCTAATGTGCGGTGGCTAAAAGATGGCCACCTGCTAAACGCAGACAACGTTCATATTTCCAGCGATGGCGCAAACCACAATCTCACCATTAACCCCCTGAGGCTAACCAACGCTGGAGTGTATGTCTGCGATGTGAACACTGACGAGATGAGTTTCACTGTCATTGTTAAAGGTAAGAAACCAGAAACTTCAGTGTTTTAGATTTCCTATTCCCTTGAAGACATCAGCCAGCATAGCTACTGAATGATTGCTACAGCACTGACATCTCCGAAACAATATTTACTATTTACAGTGATGTTGCTAGGTACGCGTCCTGTGTCTCTGACGCATTCAAATCCGAAAGGACGTAGTAAACTCAGTAATGACGCGTCCCGGGGACGCACCCGATCTCTTCCCTGATAATGCTACGTTGTGAACAACAAATCCGAAACCACAAAAAAGAAACCTCGCTGTCAAAAAATACATTATAATAATGGAATTTTCATACCGTCCTGTGTTCGTAGTAGGGGTGCAAACGACTTGAGTAAACAAGTAATCGTCAAGCAAATCATAAACGATTACAAAAAATATATATATATTATAATTATAAAATTATTATAAATCTTTTTTTTTAAATGCATATCTCAATAGCAGCTCATGCAGTTTGAACATCGTTTTTTGCTTTCATATTGGCTATGAAACAAATACTCACGTTCTGAATTGGCGATGTGACGCAGACCACTAGAACTAGTGTGTCTAGCGGTGGATACCTGCCCAGGAGACGGGGCTTCCGAGCAGTAGCACCACTCCTAATAGAGCTATCGTTATCATCGTTCAATATTTCTACACAATCTGGGAATTACAGTACTCACAATTCAAGTGGATATGTCACGTCTCAAAATTTCCCCAATGGATATAACATTAAAATTCTTCTACTCCACTACATCTCAGAGGCAAATACTGTTATTACGAAATATAAACCTACTAATAAATTATGATATATTAGGTTAAACTACCCAGCAGTATATATAATAAGGTCATTAAAATCAGCTCCACCTTTACCAGCTGCAACACTAAACGGATGTATACATTAATATTAATTCATTTTATTATTAATTTATTTGGGGGCCCACTCAATTTCCCTGGGACCCACTCAAATGACCACCCGTGTGTCCGGGGGACTCACTACGTTGAAAACGTCATCATCACTGCTATTTAGCAGATACTTTTATCCAAAGCGACTTACAATAAATACATATATAATACATGTCATTAATGAGCAGGTAGGTGTTAGGCATCTTGCTCAAGGAGGCCTATAAGTAGGTTGTGGACATTGTGGGGATTGAACCCTGTACCTTTCGGCTGAGAGTCCCTGGCCACTACACTATCCTGCTGTAAACATCAACTAGCATAGCTACTGAATTGCATTGCTGCAGCACTGACGTCTCTAAAATAGCCGTTCCATTGTTATCACCGCTCAGAAATGAAGGCGACATTTAGCCGACCCCTGGAGACCGTTACGGGACTAAAGGGCAGCATGCTTACGTTACGATGCGAGCTCAACAAGCCTAAAGGAGACGTCCAGTGGCTTAAGAATGGCCAGGAGATCTCCCCGAGTCGCCGACACACAATAAGGGCACAGGGGCGAGAGAGGACCTTTGCCATCCATCAGCTGGCGGAGGAGGATGCGGGAGAGTACACCTGCGAGTCCACCGACGACAGGACCTCCGCCGTCATCAGCGTAGAAAGTAAGTACAACAAAAAAAACGTCAAGTTGCTTCCAGTAAAACAAAACGTTTGGCTGTTTATATGGACATTTCTTACTACTTGCAAGGAACAATTACATGAATAAAATCAGCAATTTGCAAAGGGTTAGGCTTCCTGAAATATACAAGAAAATGTTTTCCATAAGTTCTATTGGAAGTTTTATCGGACCATGGTAGCATTTGTGCATCGTCTGCATATACGCGATAACAACCCGTCTTCATACTCTTTATAGACATATTTTACTCCCGCAAATAAATATCAGGAGAACTTGCAAAATTTGCAATTTGCAAAACACAATCATAGCAATCACAGCAACAGTCACGTCGACCAGTTATAGCGACAACCAAGTAGTGAACCATATTTTCATGGAAACGTCTCTCTCAGCCCCTCGTATGGTGGAGTTCATCGCCGAGCTCCACAACATCACAGTGCGCGAGGGAGAGGACGCCACCTTCAAGTGCGTGGTCTCGCCCGAGGACACTGGACTGGTGTGGCGACTCAATGGCGAGCGGGTCCCCGAGGACGAGAGGTTCGTCATCACGAGCAACGGCCTCTGCCACACCTTCTGCATCAGAAAGTGCCGGGTGTCGGACAGCGCCAGGGTGACCGCCGACGCTGAGGGACTGGTGGTGTCCAAGGCCAACCTCCAGGTTCAAGGTGCGTGGAACCCCCGACACCCCACACATCCATCCAGCCAATCAAGACAACATCTTTTACTGTTTAAAGTAAAGTGACTTACAGTGAATTCAGATGCATGTCAATAATGAGCAGGTAGGGGTTCGGCCTCTTTCTCAAGAATGCCTACTGGGGATTGAACCCAGTCCCTTGGCTGTGACTCAAACACCCACTATGCTGCCCCTTCGCATCCGTTTTACTGTATTGTTATGGTTACATTATGGGATGTCCTTGTGTGACATGGAGATGGGTTTTAAATCACCTCTAGTCTCTCCAGTTTTCAGTTGATGTTAAACTTACAACACTCAATGGACATTATCCAAAAATATACGAGAATATGTTTCCTCTTCGCACGTTCATGAGAAGGAAAACGGCAGTTTATTTTATGGGGCCGGTGTACCATTAGTGCATGAGCAGCATATATGCGATAAATAATAACCCCCTTCAGACAAGTTTAAATTGTTGAAGAGGCGCCTTTGACGGCTAGCGCTTAGCGGCTTCTCCTGTTAGGATTCCTTTCAGTAACTGACAGAGACAAGTGGCATAGTGGGGGGTGAGCTTGGGGCTTTGGGCCACAGCAGGGAGGTGGAGCTAGCTAGCTAGCATTTACTATAAGCTGTTCAAACATATAACTTTTGTTCAAACATTGCCTAAACATTGGCTAAGCTACTTTTTTATAGTTCTCCAATCAAAATGGTTGGCCAAATGCCGTATACTGCAACAGTATACCATAATATAGACATACTTTCTGTTTACATTTTTTTCTACTACTGTCCTGTACTTGCTGCTGTGGCATTTCCCGTCCGGGATCAATAAACTACTATCTCAACTTTGATCTTATAATCATGCTAAGTAGAGGGTGACTGTATCAGTATAGTATATAGTATACACAGGGTTGACGCCGTCTCTCTCTCTGGCTGTCCAATGTGATACTGAACGGCTGTTTGCTCATGCTTTGTCTCGTGTGTCCACCAGAGCAACAGGTGCTGTTCACCAAAAGCATGGCGCCCGTCATGGCCGAAGAGTTTGGCGAGGCCACGCTGGAGGTGGAAGTGAGCCTAGACTGTGGGGAGGTGCAGTGGATGAGGCAGGGGGTGCTGCTGCACCCAGGAGCCAAGTACACCCTGAAACAGAAGGGCTGCAAACACACCCTGACCGTCCACAAGCTGGCCATCTCCGACCGGGGCAGCTACAGCTGCGAGTCGCTCCACGACCGCACGCAAGCCCAGCTCACCGTGGAGCGTGAGTGTGCACGGAGTGTGTGTCGGCCAATGCGCTGTTGACGTCTGCTTGTCAACCGCCCAAACACCTGAACCCCCGCCACTCCCCCTCCACTATCTATCACTTCTCTCACTCTCTTTTCCATCTCTTGACTCTCTCTCTCTGGCTCTATCAGTGTATTTGAAAACAAAACTTGTGTTGCTATTCACTGTTGACGTCTGTTTACCTACCACCATCGCCATCACCATCTCTCTCTCTCTGTCGCTCTCGCTCTCTCGCTCAATGTTTTTGAAAACAAAACTCGATCAACTGCGTCAGAGTAATACGAGTGAAGGGCTTCTGGGGTGGGTCGTGACAGATACTGACAGGTGATTGGCTGAACACTCAAAACTCAATCAGAGTCAGAGCTTTTTGTGTCGGCACCGGATCACCCAGACCCCGGTCGTTTCACTAATGCCTTAAACCAAAGGAAGTACTTATTAAGTAACTAAGTAATGAACGCCTTGACTTTAGTAGTCGTTATTGTGCGACAGCTGAACCTGGACGTCCACGAGGAAAGCCTAATATGGCGTACATTAAATTTGACCCGATTACGCCGGCCGTTACTGCCACACCGCTACACACTAAGACGCCATGTTAGCGCCGTGGCATGCGGTTATGAAGACATACTCCGGTCCGTGTGTCTCTGAGCGTGGTTCTGAAGTGACTTAGCTGCCTGATCTGAGCTCCAGGCGGCCCTTTCAACACTGCTGTGGCTGGGAAAGGGGAAAGTCTGGGCTTTGGGGCCGGCGGGGGTGTTGGCACATCCTATGAATTTGGATCTCCTCTCGTTGCGTCTAAATTTAATCGCTGGCCTTCGAAACTAAGGTTGTTGTCATCGGGTCTCCAAAATAAACAGTGCCTTTTTTTCCAGGAGGAATGCCCATCTGCGTCGGAATACATGAAAAATGTTGGCAGTTTCTGGGCTGGCTTTCATGTGAAGCCCTGTGTTCAGATGACAAAATACCTCGTCCACCACCCCCCACTGTGTCTATTGTTCGGCCCCAGTGCCAGAATGATATACTGTTCCTGAAACATGCTTTGTTCTTTGACTTATTTCTGTATTCATTCGTTAATTCCCCCTCTGATTCAATGACACTCCCACAACCCCCCCCCCAACAGAGCGAAAAGTCACCATCAAGACGGGTTTGAAGGACATCCGGACCACCGAGAGAGAGACGGCGTCATTCGAGGTGGTCCTGTCCCACGCCAACGTTCCCGGCTCGTGGCTGAGGAACGGCGTCCAGCTCAAGCCCACAAACCACTGGCGCATCAGCGCCAAAGGTGATGTCCACAGCCTGACTGTGTCCAACCTGGCCGTGGAAGACACAGGCAGCTTCACCTTCTGTGTGGAGAACCTCAAGACCTCCGCCAGGCTCGTCGTCAGGGGTAGGTGGTAGTGGTGCTCAAAAAAAAGTTCTTATTTGATACCGAATGGATATTATATATCGACATTGCGTCAGTGCAAAGTTATTCTTTACAGTGGTGGGATGAGCTGAGATGTCTGAAATGTGTGGGGTATCCCAGGACAAATATGTCAGTCTGGTTAAGACACCAAAGAAGGTTTGAAGTAAGACCGGGCTTTGTGCTTAGGACTTCCAGAAAGTAATTAAATTATTTGAATACTTGCTTGAGTACTTGCGTAAAAACGGACAGAAAGACACAAAACCAAATGCAAGTTTACAACATGTTTGTTGATTTTCACCTATTTATATTTTCTTTTTTTATCGTGCAAGCTGAAACATGTTGTATAAGTTATCCCTTTGATGGTGGACCTCAAGCTAATTAAACTAGCGAAAGCGGTCCACACTCACCGTAGCACTGCGGTTCTATAATAGCAATGAGTAGCACCATGCTAGACTGACGTTAGCGATGCAAAATAGCCTAGCGTGACCCTGAGGAGGCGTGTCAATTCTATCAGATGTTAGTTTAACCCCAATGCTGTAAGATAATCTGGGCCCCCCCCATCCCCAGGCATACAGCGGGGGCCTCATCCCCTTTGAGCTAGTGGCTGAAGTGCGCTGGATGACAATTGGATCAAAATGTCATCGCTGAAAATTGGAGTCCCCATACAGTAGCTTAAATATAGGCTACCGTTGTAGCGGCACACACATAACCGCACACCATTCCTTTGGATGCACCGGGACCGGGACTATGTGCAGGGAATGTGTCGTGTGTTTGGGTGTGTGTCTTGCATTGACCTTTTGGCAATTAGACTTTGCATTCAAATGACCACAATGGGTTCATGATGTTTGAGTCTTTTTGAGGCATTTGAAATAGCAGTAATTTGAGTAAGGCACTTTCAGTGCAATGTTGGTAAGGTGAACCTCATGAGGATTATTAACTAATACATTTAATGCATTTGTAGTTTGTTAGAGAGGAACATTACAAATAACAGTTGCAAGTTTTAAGTACTCACTGGATCTATCTCTCAAATGTATCTGTGATTCAGAGTTTTATTTCTTGTTCCTGTTGCACCATTACCATTGCTAAACACTTTTGTATTGCTGTTTAGCATGAAAGACAACTCTATCCAAAAAACATTTATGATTGTCATTTCCCAAATGCAGAACCACCGGTGACGTTCCTCAAAAAGCTGGAGGACCAGAAGTTTCCGGAAGGTTCTGTGGTGTCGATTGAATGTGAACTGTCACGACACAACGTTGACGTTCAATGGATGAAGGCAAGAAGTCATCTGACAAGATGTTTTGCATGTACACAGAAAGATCTGGACAAAGAAATCCACTAAAATAGCCCAGTCACAACAAATCCCGCGCAAGCTACCATCCATGGACAACAAAAGTATGATAGCTATGGTCCATCCCCATAGTATCACACATGATACGTGCCCTCTAGATTGTGGCTTTACACCATCTAAATAGAGAACCAGGGCGGCACGGTGGCTCAGTGTGTTAGCTCTGATGCTAACCCCCCCTAGGTACAGGGACCTGGGGTTCTTTCTGGCTGGAGGTTGCATGTTATCCCCAATGTTCAACAGGGTTTCCTCCAGGGACTCTGGTCCATTGGACAATTAGGTGTTCACTGAATCTCCAACGAATGCTGGCTAGGCTAACTGGCTAGGCTAAGTGGCTGCTGAGGCAAACCAGTTAGCACGAAATGTTATTGGTGTCTATTAGTGTGGAAGGTGAGTGTGTGAGCATGCAATGAGACTGGCAGCCAATCCAGGGTGTTTTTCGACCTGAAGCCTCCTAATCAGGATAGGTTTGAATACTTAAACACCAATCTCTCCTGGTCTCCAGAACGGAGCGAAGGTGAAGCCAGGAAAGGACCTGCGTATCTTTGCCATGGGGAGAAAACGTTTCCTACAGATCATGAAAAGTGTTGTGGATGATTCTGCTGTGTACACATGTGACGCGACAGACACCTCTACTTCCTGCACAGTGGAAATCTACGGTAAATCAAATGGTTCTCTCTGGTCTCTCTAAGGCTGGTCTCTGTATTCAAACAGGAAACACTTCATAATATTATCATTTAGTGGGCGATTTTATCCAAAGCGACTTAGCAGGGAATTCAGATACATGTTATATGGTCTTGCCTACCTACGTCAGTTAGACACTACCTCTGGTCCTAGCTGTAGCAAGTTATATTATTAACTTTAGTTATGAAGTCTGTTGTTGTGGGCTATAACCTGCCACCCTAGCTGCAACATCGCCATCTACAGGATTGTGGCTGTTATTACAGCCCCAGGCAGACTGCAAAAGGATAGGCAACAGGAGAAAAATGCCCCGTTACCATAGCTGTAATTATTAAATCTAAGTGGTACCAATACACTGATAGCACGCCAAGGCTGTCATGTTAAGAGGGTCTGAAAATATTTTTGCCTTACTGTAGAGGAAGAAGAGGTTTATTCAAGAAGAGTACCTAACTACATGTGTATATAAAAAATAAGTGATAAACCTACACGTGGCTCTCCCTGTGTAGTCTACCTATTTTGTCTAGCAACTGGAATCTAAAATTAAAATGTTTCAAAATATGAATTCATAATTGTATTGAATTTGAATGCACAATGTTAAATCCAACACTTGGTTCGACGTCATGGTTTCCTGGAGTGATTGTTCAGTAACTCACCCGTTCATTGTGTCATGCCCCCGACCCCTACCCCCTACCAGAGCGTGAGGTGCTGCTGGTGCAGGGTCTGCAGGACCAGGACGTCCAGGAGGACCAGAACGCTGTGTTTGTGTGCGAGGTGTCGGTGGAGGACGTCCCAGGGGAGTGGTACAGGAACGGGGACAGGATCCACCCCACCAGCACCATCAAGATACGCCAGGAAGGTACGTGGAGAAAACAACCAACTTATTTATAAATACATGGATTACATTTATTGTATGTATGATAAGCCAATAACGATACAAAAAGGTAAGCTTATAAACTGGTTAAAACATAACGTAAAGTAAAAGTTGGTTATTCAAAACAAAGCGGTTTGTAGTTGATGGCTGCACAAACCTTTTTTATAGGGGCAGTCGGCAGAGGCCCAGAATGCCTTATTTTGCCTTCAAAATAAAAGTCTGAACGAAACTCAAAACAAAAAGGTTTTACCATATCCCATAATAAAAATAACATAATAAATTATTTGAATAAAGTTCAAATAACTTAATATGGTTCCTACAACATGTAAAGCAAGTTTCAGTAGCCCATGTAGGGTTATATAAGCACTATATTCAGTATGTGTATATATTTTTAATTGTAGCCTACTATTTGATTTTTGTTTATGTTTCACGTCATGACTGTTTCTCTCTTTAGTTTATTTCTTTCTTTAAATATTTATTTTGTTGGTTGTTATTATTTCAGGGACCAAACATTTCCTGCTGATAGTCAACGTGCGCGGAGAAGACTCGGGAGAGATCAAGTTTGTGGCCAGACATGTTGAATCTGTGGCGTACCTGGAGGTGGAAGGTATCATAAATATAATACATGTATCATATATTACAATAAATAGCCTACTGTTCATTTATTTTACGCTGTATTGTATTAATGGCTCCTGTGGCCTCTTTTATAGTTAGATTATATTGAGGGCAGACTGTAGGCATCCGTCCCTCCATCCTAACCTATGTTTTGCCGGCCTCTCCCTCCCAGAGATCCCGGTGAACATTGTGAACCCCCTGCAGGACCAGACGGCGGTGGAGCGGAGCCGCGTGCTGCTGGACTGCACCGTGTCCAACCCCCGCTGCAGCATCCGCTGGTACAAGGGCCCCACAGTCATCCTGCCCTCGGAGCGCTTTGAGATCTGCAGCGAGGGCTGCTACCGCAAGCTCATCATCCAGCCGGTGGAGCTGCGCGACCAGGGCACCTACAGCGTGCAGGTGGGGGAGTACAGCTGCTCTGCCCACCTCACCGTCGAGGGTAGGTCGACTTCTATGGCTCTCTGCCTATCGTTCTTTCTTATGTCTTATGCTCTCTCTCGCTCTCGCTCCCTCTTTCTATTCTGACCTCTCTCCGTCTGTCTCTCAAAGGCTTTTTATCTCTCTCTCTCTCTCTCTCTCTCTCTCTCTCTCTCTCTCTCTCTCTCTTATGTCTCTCTCTCTTTGTCTCTGTCTCTTTCCTCTTGCCCTCTATCTCGTGTGCTCTTCCTCTCTCCCTCCCTCTTTCTCTCTCCCTCCCTCTTTCCCTTTCTTTCTCTCTCTCCTTCCCTCTTTCTCCCTCTCTCTCCCTCCCAGTCTTTGTATCTCTCGCTCCTTGCCTCATT
>OMNR01037010.1:0-10332 GCA_900303205.1 Mora moro
TCTATAAATCTGAACGTATATCAACACATCCCCAAGGAAGGGACTCTGTCCCGGCCTTCCCTTTTGGGTTGTTTATCCAAAGCCAGAAGAAAAGAATGGAGTCCAGCCATTAAAAGGTGGCTCTCGTACACCATGCTGATGTTCCCGGCCATTTTGTTGATGTTTGCTCGAGCACAAAGGGCCATTAGGGGCTGTGTTCCCATACCGGACACGTGAATATATAAAGACCAGGGTGGCCTATAAAAAGGTGCTGCAGTCACCTTTGAAAATGCTCCCTACACATGTTGGGCAGTAGGCCCCGCCAGACCTACTCACTTCAATCAATATACTAATCAAATCAATCCACATTAGTAATTGCATTACATGAGGTTACATTATGTTACGTTGAGATACATTGAGTTACTGGCGGGTAATGACTCCCCATCAAGCAAAGTGCCTTGAAACACCAGGGGATCGAGGAGCGGTGAAACTTTGCGATTGCATTTCAAATGAATTACTTTTTCGTTCGACAGCCGCAAGCCTTTCCTCATTTTACTTTGAGGTCAAGCAGAGCAAGACATCTTTTATGATGCCATGCCAAAAGTGTGAACCTGTGTGAACCTTTTCAGTTACAGGGGATGCCATAGAAAAAAAAGCTAGTTATCAGAAAATGCATTTCCTCTGTGTGCTCGTGGCGGACGTAGCAACAACAAATATCTCCACACAGTATGACTCATCCCTTTCCAACATAGTGTGTACCAAACCAGGCATACGTATACATAACTTCTATAGTTATATAGGGGGATATTGACAAAAACATAGAATTACCCCAGCCCACCATTTGTAATCACGGTATCCATAGTTGATTGAGTTGAGCGTGGTCGACCGATGTGTGTATGTGTAATCTGGATGTGGACTGTTAATGTGTCCATAATTTGTTCACAACTGTATGACCAGATGGAGCTGAGCGAGTCACTTTGATTACTACCACAGAGCAAAATGTGCATTGCTTTTAATATACTGTGTTTTTAGATTTTAGAGTTTTAGTACAACACCAAGTACAAGCATCCAAGTTCCCTGCAGATCCAATCATCACAACCGTAACCAGGCGCCCCGTCTCACCCCTCTACAGACAGCCTCCCTCCCTGCCATTTGTTGCCTCTTCCCTCTACATGGGAGAGACTCTAATAGAGGAGGCTGAAAGCACCCATTACACTAAATTATGTCTGAATGGTTCAAAACAAAAGAGAAAGTACATGAGGATGGAGACAGAATCAAACTTGAAATGTGTGTGTGTGTGTGTGTGTGTGTGTGTGTGTGTGTGTGTGTGTGTGTGTGTGTGTGTGTGTGTGTGTGTGTGTGTGTGTGCGTGTGTGTGTGTGACCACTCGGACCAGTGGCTAGATGCATGTGCCTCCCTGCTTGGCCTTTGCTTTATGGTAATTGGTCTCTGCCTGAGCCTGGCATTAATGGTTCCTGGGTAGGAATGCTGTTTCCCCCTGCATGTTCAGGGGATAATGACCCAAGGCCAGCATGACCTTGGGTGGCTGAGAGCAGCTGTCTCTCCTCCTGAGAGCAGCCACTCTACAAGTCTCTCAGTCAGGGTTTGAAGCTACGACCGGAGCACCGTGGTGGGCCAGCCAAGCACAACTAGAGCTGCTGGGAGCGCAGAGTGTGACGTCTCTCACAGACGCATGATGAGCAGTCTTTCCCATGGTCCTTTGACCACGACGGCCGTCTACTTCATCATGCTGGTGTACGTTGGATACATACCAGCGATATCGCCAAGCCAAGTTTGACAATCTGACATTGACTGTATTGTTTAAAATTAAGTCGTTTTTGGTGGACTGAGAACATACAACATATTTCATGTACATTTTTAACGTGAGAAAAAAACTATATATTTATCATGTTTTTCATTTTAATATATCTTACTGTAATATAACCATTCTGAAACCTATAATAAGACAAAAAACAATAATATTGTTTTGTAATGAAATCAGTATAGTATACTGTGTGTGTATATTATATTTAAGACAAACAGACAGACACATAGATAGATAGATAGATAGATAGATAGATAGATAGATAGATAGATAGATAGATAGATAGATAGATAGATAGATAGATAGATAGATAGATAGATAGATAGATAGATAGATAGATAGATAGATAGATAGATAGATAGACAGATAGATAGATAGATAGATAGATAGATAGATAGATATATAGATATATAGATAGATAGATAGATAGATAGATAGATGGATAGATGGATAGATAGATGGATAGATAGATTCAGCATGTTTTCCCCTAACCTCCTCCATTCTGTCGGCCCATCTCTTCCACCATGTCTGAGCATCTTCTCCCAGATAAATGTTTCATGGAGCAGTCCTCACATCCGCCTCTGGAAGATCTCTCTGTCCGAGAGATTATAGGAGACATCACTCAGTCACATCCACCTCAAACCACACATCTCGAGGCCAAACAGAAACACATCTTCAACACGACCAGCGGAGGATGGGAAAAACAGGGACGCATATTTTAATATCCCAAACTGACTGTCAAATGGTGTCTGCATTCAAAGAACTATCAAAGGGCTTATCCCGTTCAGATCTAAAAGCCTAAAGTGGGTCACACACTCCACCCACTGTAATATCCCAGTAAATATTCACCATCTTCTCATTATTTAATCATACACTAATGGAAGAGATCCCCACCCCAAACAGAAGCCCACCTCCTAACTTAATCATTCTCACATAACACATGGAATTGTAATTTTCCTGTCCATGTCCTGTCTATCAGATCAGGCTTTTACAAAGACAGACAACCACAACTATTCAAATAAATTTTTAACTGTAACAAAAGACACTTGATTAACATATTATAAGCAGTGTTTTTAAATTTCAAATCAATATCCATCCATGCATCCATGTGTCCATCCATCCGTCCCTCCGCTGCTGTTTCATGCATAATCATTGTATTATATGCTATATCATTTAAGACAGATTTAGATGTTGTGTTTACTTGTGGTTGCAGTTGGGGCATGGCAGCGCTGTAAGAAAATGATATATGCTTTCATAAAGATGAGTTGTGTTGACAGAATGAACCCTGCCTCTATGCGGAGTGCCCTGCTGTTTAATCAGTGGTAAATTATACTGTCCCGCCTGCCTCGGTCATTTGTCAGACTACAGTGATGCTTGTCGGCAAGTCATATAACAGCAAAGGCAATGTTGTTCGCTAAGATAATGTTATTTTTGATGTTTTTTGTATCAGGCAATTTGCTAGAGTGAAGCGCCACATAACCTTAGTGTTTTTGCTCGTTTTGTGTCCTCTACGCATTAAATGGCGTACGGACATTTATAATGGTTTGTCCTGGTGCTTAAGGGCACATTGTGGAGCACATGTTGCAGAGGTGCAAATATAAAATACTATGATACCACCAGACAATGTCTCAGAAGAATTCTGCACACTAGAACTTTTTGTTCACATTTTACAATTTCAGATTTATTCTGACTATAGTTTGGTAAAAACAAAGGATTTATTGATGTGTGTCTTCTTAAAAGTACTATGTGACTCTCTCGCTCTCGTACAGGTTTTCCACCAGTATTCTATTTTCAAGTCAAGTTCTTAATTTTTAATGCAACATAACTTTATTGCATTCAGAGGGAGATCAAAGTGCGCTGGCTCTATGTTTGATGTATCCTCCTTTATTTGAAGTTTTCTTTTTTCCCAAAGACAGTAGGTGTAAAACTAAAGTTTACATATTCTTTCCTCTGTGGTAGCAAGCAACTTTTGGCACACATGATATTGATCCCACTTTTGGAAAGAAGAAAAGAACAGAGATAGTTTGTTTGAATCATGCTGTTGCATTAATTGTGAATTCAAGGCCAGCAACCCACAACAACAAACTACTACAGCAAACAAACCCCCAGACCGTATAGGTCAGAGGTTTATAGAAAAGAAAAGGAAAGAAAAGACAAGAAAATAAAAGGAATAAACAGAAAGCTATAGTCTATAGCTAAGATACATGTAGATATGTTCAGTGTCAGGCCCGACATCTAAACAGAGACACAGCCGTCCACGAGGGTGGCTGCTGGTGATTGACAGACAGAACCAGCAGTGTTGTGGCAATGTTGAATGGCTAGTCCTCGTAACAGAAAGTGTGATTAGGAACTGTCAAAACAAAACGAGAAATCTGACAATGACATCAGTGACAGGCGGAGCCTGTTGATATATATTCATCGAGAAACGGTGGGAATGAGAGATGGCCCACACAAGCTATGTTTATATGAATGTATATGCATCATTGTTTGTCGCTCAACCCTTGAATTACTTTGAAGGGCATGTTTGATTTGCTTCAGAGAAACATTACTCTTTGGAGGAATCCTCTTCTATTAGTAAGGTCTAGTAATGTCACTGACCAATGCTTTTATTTTGTATTTGTTTATTTTATGAGACGTAGATTAACCAGAGCTACTCCTTTAAGGTGAAATAAACCCACATCCCATTAGCGGCAGGTATTGTGATTGCCTCAGTATCGCCACCTGGTTGTATTGTGTAAAGATGGATCTGTCGCTGTATAGATATGCTAATATATTGACGTTAGACATTGCTTAGTTGCTTGCTATAAAAAAAAGCAGCCACAGCAGGATTTCACTGAACCCCAAGCATGCATGGGCTGTTGTTTGTTGATGTTGTTTCATTGTAACAGCCACCTATTCATTTTAATAGCACTCTAGTCAGTAACAAAGTGACCATTTGGTTAAGCGCTACTGAGGCCTTGCACTTATCATTGACCACACTCAGCAACTTTCATCGGTGGTATTAACTGCTTCATGTCGAGTGTAAATCAGTTTGTGGTGATTTCCGGGTTCTTTAAGCCATAATGTTTGGAATCCATTTGTTAGCTCTATGTAGACTGTAATTAGACCAACTTGAAGCCGATGTGTTTAGAGTGTTTGCAATATGCAGTTCATTTAGAGACTGAATCAATCGGGTTTGAATATCTTACCACGAGTCTGTGTGTAAATGGTGTTTCTTGGTTCCATTTATACAATTCTGTTACAATATGTACCTACAAATGGGAAACCACTAGAAACGGGCTGAGTAATAATTCATTGTTTTAATCACCAGCTATTGATAAAGCCTTTGCTGATGTTTTCTATGAAACATTTTTGCCAAAGGCTTATTCTAAGCTATTGGAACATATTAGATGGGATAAAAATGCTATCGCTATCTGCTTTTTCAATTGAACAGTTTCGGACAAATCGAGCAATGAATTGTTAAACAAGTGTTGTACTCACCATATCAAGATGAATGGTAGAGTAAATGGTGCTTGGTAAGGTACACTGTATACAACTATTCTACACAAGGTGAAGAAGTGGCAGTAAAGGCGATAAGTAAAGTTTGCACAAGCTTTTAGAGCAATGATTCTCAACTGGTGGTTCGGTCGCGAGGGCATTTTGAGCGGGTCGCAGAGCATATGCCAAACCTTAATCTTTAGAAAGAGGCCTGTGAATTAGCTATTGTTTCAATGGCCATTAAGTTTAGCCCCAATTGTTGCAGCTTCGTTGATGACTGCAATATTGGTAAATACATTCGTATTCATTGGGCCATGACGTAATGACTAATGACACATGCGGGTCCTGAGGCTGGACCAGTTGAGAACCACTGGTCTAGAGGGGGTGTGACGACCCCTTCCTGCCTTGTTTGGCTGTTGTGTTTCTGTTGTGTTTCTGTTGTGTTTCTGTTGCGTTTCTGTTGTGTTTCTGTTGTGTTTTGTGAGTGGGGTCAACATGGTTGTACTCCTTTTTGTATTTTTTGTTTGATTGATTTATTCATTGACTTGATTTGATTTATTCTTGTTTTATACACACAATGCCCCATACTTTGTTCTCATCCATTCCAACATCCATGACACCACTGAGTAACTGATTTACATGTGATGTCATTGTTATCTTAAATAAATACTAAATTCTGGTCCTGTGTGATTCCCCTGTTGCTTTGTTACAACCCAGAGGAAGTTGCCAGGGGGGTTTCTATGGCTTTTAAAAATATCATATTGTATAGTAGGGATAACCTCTAAAAGGATTAACAGCTGTCTTCCTTGACAGTAAAAATAAAATGTATTTTCAATTGACTCATCTATTGCAGTGTTTCCCAAGGTTGGGGTGTGTAGCTCCATCCGTCCAGGCCGTAAGTACCAGTTCATCCACACCAAAACACAAACTTTTTCCTTTGATCTAATATTGCCTAGGGATTTAAAATGGAAGATGCTGAAGCATACTTCTATCTCTGGTCTTAAAGGTGCTATATGTAACAACTTTACTGTACTAAATCATAATATCTGCTGACCATGATATGTCATCAGAGATGAAGGAAATATGCTGAAATGTCCATTATGGGTTGGAATGTCTGTTTTTGTTTTAGTCTGTGTGAGTCTCTGAGTACCCCGGGATTTCCAGATATGAAACAAACTCAGCGTGCTGCAATAAATAATACATTATACAAGCAAACATATTAACTGATAGGACTCGTGGTCGCTTGTCATTGTCACAACAGAATACTACTCTAATATATGTTGCGCTTGGCTCGTCTTGGGCTCGTGTTCGTTCGGTGTCCTCCACCTGGCAACACGTGTGAGCTTCGAGTCTGAGAGGAGGAGGCTCTCTCCAATATTGTCCATTTGGACTGCAGTATCCATTGTAAACGCTCAGTGTCATTGTTACATAGAGCACCTTTAACTTTATTGATCAGCAACAATCAACATACTGTATATAATCATCCACAAATTCAGTCAGAATTTGTGTTTTGTAGGTATAACAAAGCTAAATCTTTACAAGTACTCCCTGGAACCTGGGAATCACGCGCCGATTGGTTTAAGAGAAACCAAAGCAGAAACGTCTTAGGGAGGGGCATGTTGCAATGCATCCATTACCAAAGTATGTTCTACACTGGGATGGATTTTAAATTTGGCCTACTTAATATTCTGGCGACGGTGCCAAGGATCACTTACTTCATTGTATGATGTGTTGTAATTGTTGTATCACATTCCTCTGTTTGACACATGGAGCAGCACACCAAAGAAAGCCTTGTTTGAGGAAGGCGAGTGGGGCTGTGCTTCTTGTTCTATGGTCTGCGATGGCAGGGAGGCTCATATAAAGATCTCAGAGCTCTGTAATGGCCCTTCCTTAGGGGAAGACACAAACACAAAGAGGAGCGCTTCAGTGGGACTATCGCTGCAATGGCTGGCTGACATGAAGAAAGCCACCTCTTTGGAGTTGTACGTTCCCCAAAGAGAAGAGTTTACCTTTTGTTTTCTCACCGATAGAGCTAGAGCTATTCAAGATTACTGCAGTGAACCATATACATACAAAGTACAAAGTTAAAAGGCTTTGTCTACTGGGATATTATGTGTCCCACTAAAGCCTTTTTGATGTGCCCCATGAAGGACTAGATACAAAAAGAAGAAATGAAGCTTGTGAGAGTGACAATTCATTTCACACATCAATAGCAATATCACACCAGAACAGTTAGTGTTGGAATGGCCAACAAATGCTGCTTTTCCATAAGAAAATAACATTTGGGAAAGGAAAAGGGTTGACTTATCTGTACTGTACTTTACATTTACCTTTACATTTAGGGCATTTAGCAGTACTTTGTATCCATATTTAATATTTGTGCTTCTTGTCAAAAATACACATATATAGAATACAAGCAAAAAGATATGGCCACAATACCAACAGTAATTTTGCCCTGTTTTTTTCCCCAGGTAACTAATGCAAATGAAATACATTTGTATAAACATATTCTATATGTACATTTGGAATGTGGAACATGAATGATGGGGACTGGATTGTTTTATGGTCACGTCCAAAACGAGACATTATTGCCCATTCTTTCCATTTCCTGTAATTCGTCAACACAAAGATCCTGGAGAATCCCTACTCGGTAATAATTAGGCTGATGGGCCATTATTTTGTATTGCGAATCAATACATGTAGTCTTTGGCAGTGACTGAAGTGGGGAAGCACATGGCGTGGGGCCAGCTCATCTTGTCGTGGCGATGAACAGATCCAGGTGCACCATAACTTCAGGCAGAATGAAGCAGTAACAATGTGAGCGTCCACTTGAGAGCAATTGTATGAGTGGCGACTGGCTCCGGAACATTCCTTTTGTTTGACAGCTGCAAGTCCGCGTTCCCGTTTTTATACATCCATATTTTTTGTTAACAAGAAGACAAAGCAAACGCTATGTGAACCAAACATCCATATATTTACATTATCAATGCATATAAAAAGTATGTCTTTCTTAAACAGAAGACCTTTCTTTCATGTGTTAAATTGTTTCTCATATTCCCTCACAAGGCCCTTGGATTATTTACATTGGGACTTGTTTATCACGAGTGGAGAACTACTGCAATGTAAGATATTGTATAGTTTTCTGCTGTTTAGCATTAGTTTGTTTGCTTGCCACGGTTTTGTTTATCTCTTGAAACCCAGTAGATTTCCGGGCGATTGGATGTTGTTTAGTTGTCATCAAAAGGCCCTGATCTATGAAAGTTCTTGTGTTTTGAAGGAGAACTGAATATCAGCATTAAAAATTAAATGGTATATTGCAAAACATCACTTCATAGATTTGGGGCATGTGTTGGAGCAGATGTTCCTGCACTGATGTGTAAATAAGTGAAATTGTAGATAAAGACACCGAGGAAGCTCTTAAGATATTCAGGAAGCAGCCCAGCCCTGCTTCAAAACCCCCTCTGTGAAAATAGTGCAAGAGCAGTCAAAAAACGTTACAGCGCATTTGATTCCAGCATCTTGTTTTAGTTTTCTCCCCCTTTCTCTTCAGACCCCCTTTCATTCTCGTGTGAACTTGTGGTGAAGAGAGAGAGAGAGGGAGAGAGGGAGAGAGGGAGAGAGGGTAGAAAGGGAAGAGGGAAGAAAAGCTGCAAGAAAATAAAAGGAAGGGGAAAATATCACTAACTTATGCATAAATGTAAACTAAATAAAAACAAACACATATTGAAGAATACCGAGCCAAGTTTTCAGGAAGAAATTACACGTTGCGCTAACCGTGTCCATCATGGACGTTCCAGAAATACGTCTAGAGGCAGCATGCTGCCCTCCGGCATCGCTCGCATTTAATGAAATTTATAACAATTGTTCCTCAATCAGAAGGAGTGCTTGTTTAAAATGCAAATCCACTCTTGTCTGTGACACGCTGCAATTAAACAGAACAATGACGGATTATTTCAGTGGTCTTTCTCTGTGCTCATCAAGGGCTTTGAGAATGGTACAATGATTGACCACCTGGTCCTGCTACTATAGCTGTATTTATTAGACACACTGTCTTTAGAAAATCAATGCATCATTGTACCGGCGATGCGCTGCTTGGACTTGCTTCTTGTTTTCTTTTTTTGTTGTTTGCGAGGAGACAAAATGAGCCTGACCCGTGACTCCCGCGCACGGGGACGGCCGCGCGTTGTACCTCGGGCGCGATCATTGTCTTCGAGCGCGAGTGACTGTTTCAGAAGAGCTCAGGATGAGACGTGTACGTATAGCTGTTGTTGCGCACGGTTGACCCACGCATTCATCTCAAGTTGTCGTGCTGGAAGTGGATGCTTTGTGGCCTTCAAGATCATCGTGAACCATTCAACATCATCGTGAACCACACAACATCATCGTGAACCATTCAAGATCATCGCGAACCATTCAACATCATCGTGAACCATTCAACATCATCGTGAACCACACAAAATCATCTTGAACCATAAAAGAAAATCATTGCATTCCCCTTCACAAGTCAGTGGACAAAGCCAGAGAGCCAAATCCATATGGCTACTTATCCATTAACTTGTGATTTACACAAACAAGCTGTTTCTCAAAAGAATAGCGTTGAGAGAAATGAACCCTGTCGTGTATCTCAAGACGGTTTATAATGATCGCATTGTGCCATTAACTGAACTTTATCACAGCACACGGCCGTGAACCGACTTGCTTGATGGATTCTGCTCATTCTACTGCAGAGATAAATTAATTGGATTAAAGATTTGATTATCAGTTCCTCTGTGCACTCGAGCTTGGCTCTTTACGCCCTACACATTCACAACAACAAGCGCGTTCACGCGCACATGCATACACACATACGCAAAACAACGCATGCACGGACACACGCACACGTGCACGCACACGCACACGGGCACACGCGCACACGCACATGCACACGCACATGCACACACACACACACACACACACACACACACACACACACACACAACCGAACATAGGCACAAGAGCATGAGCAGAATAAGCCAGCACAACAAAGTGTGAGCGTATACACACGTTTGCAT
>OMNR01037158.1:7040-19540 GCA_900303205.1 Mora moro
AGTGACATGGGATAGACATCGTGGCCACTTAAAGCTTTTTAAAAAATGTTTATTTTTTCAGGCATCATTGACAAATACAAAGAAGTGGCTTTGTATTTTTTGTAACATGAAGGTACTGTAGAACATTCGTCATAGTTCTTTAATCTTTTTAGAGAGACCCTGCCAATCATTTATTCCTATTCTCCACGCTTGGTGGAGGTGATGGGCAGACGGGTCTGTCACCGAACAGCCAGCACTGCTCACAGTACGCACGGTCCATAGACGGTGAGTAACATAGCCACTTGCGCGGAATCCTACATCCCCTTTTAGATGTTTTGTTATAGAACTCTTTTGAAAAGCATCTACCCTCCCCATCCCTTTTGAATGGCCCTTCAGGTTTGCATGGCCCGTTATTGAGAATGTACCGTTTAACATTGTCGTCTTCTAGATCTACAGGGAATTTCCCCCTATCAGTAGGGTATTCAGTCAAAGAGTTGTCGCTGGCCAACGTGTCCCTGAGGTGGGTGGGAGCTGCTGTTTTGGACTGGCTACTGCTGGGGCCTGTGGGGGGCACAGTTAGCTGGCTGGGCTATGTCGGAACTGGCCTTGGAGGGGGCACAGCTGACTTCTTGCTGACCTGAAAAAGGAACTGATTCGATTCCGATTCCAATGTAACCTGTAGCCTACTCGCACTGGTCATGGCGAATAAAACTTTCTATTATTCTGACCTGTCTCGAAGCGTGAGGCACGGCTAGCTGGCTGGGCTGTAACAGGGGGCGGGGCCGCTGGGCTGTCTGTCTGCTGTCTACCTGGACTCGGAGCTGACCGGGGGGTTGCTAGTGGTGGCCGGGCCGGGTGGGGAGCTTACCGCCGATGCATCTGCAGTAACATCGGAGTCTACCTTTGCTGCCTGCTGGAACAATGAGGTTATTTTTGGTAGCTTTGCCCTCTCCGGTTCGGCTTTCACTCTCATTTTGTTTTTCTGAGCACCGCTTGGGTATTTGCGCTTCATTTTTCTTTTTTTACCGGCAAAGCAATGCTTCCCTGCTTTGTTTTAAACGCTGCCCAGCCTGCCAATGAGCATTAGTTATCAGCCGGCTAGCCCTATCGCAGGTGAGCAAATAATTATTAGAATGATACACATGACGGGGTGCCTAGCAACATAGAAGGGAAGGGGCCCCGCCCTCTTCGCCCTGTTCCCGTTACGAAATCTAAGAGGATAGCCTACATATGTAAAGAAAAGAAAATCTGGTGGAGCCGGGGCCTCCTGAGCTCCGGGGCTCCCCCGCACCGCGGGGGGTGCGGGGGCCTCCGCACCGCGGGGGGTGCGGGGGCCTCCGCTACGCCTGTGGCCTTTGTTTAGTCTACAGGCGATGGAATGCATTTATGCTAAATGCATTTTAGAAGCATGCAGATGAATAGGATCCATCTGCCTTTGTTTCACCTGTTCACTCTCTAATGGTCTCTTTTATATACATGCACGATTCTGAGGCTGCCCCAAGTGCTGCCCCATTACATCAAGCATGTGTCCATTCAACAAATATTCAACAAACGAAAAACAACATCTCAGCCATTCAAATGTGACGCGTGTGACCTCAGGCACTCTCAAATAAACAATTCTCATTACAAGAACATGCAGGAAGCAATATGCTCTCCGATGGCCATGTGTCTATTCAGCATCCAATCTGTAAGCAGAAATGAGGAGAGCATTTTAATGACTAATGTTTTGTATCTAGATCTCTGATCTGCTTCTGAAGCAATATTATGTGTCGTTTTTTTACTTAACTGTTGCGGTTTTAATATGTGCACAATATCATCATGAGTTATTTGGTACCAAGACAGGCAGAAAAACATGGTCAATTACACCGACCAAGGGCTACAACTTCCATGATTTGATTCCAACTAATCAGAATAAATCCCCAAAGCATTTCTTTCTTTCTGTTAATTCTGCTTAATTCTTTTAGACAAAGTATACAATTGGCATTATTTGGTGTTTGTAAAGTTCACACGACCATGAACCCCATCTCAGTTCTCTTGGAAATGGATCAAGACCCAGCTTTAAGCCTTTCAGTGTAGTTGATCCACATCAGAGTTTGAACAACATCATTCACACCAGCAGAACCTGCACTAAAAGTATAACTGCATCAGAGGTCCTAGTTTCCCAGACCTGTGAGATAGAGCCAGACCTTACCTGGTGCCTGAAGGGCTGGGAACCTCTGGGAGGCGGTACCGGCACTTCTTCATTTACTCTTTGGCATACTGTGGCTTTGTTTTGCACACCGGTACTTCTCAAAAGCTTCCGGTACTCTTTTCTGCCATCTCCCAATAGGGTTCTCTGGGTGATCCATAAAGGCCCTAACTACATACACACTACAACATAATACAGGCATTGTTGTACTTCTTCCACTGCAGACTTAAGTTCTACGTAAGTCATGTTCCCGTTCGATATATAAAGACACAGAGCAGACCGAGAGACTCTTGGAAAACCAAGTCTTCCACTGGTGATTAACATTAAATGTTTTAGGTTTACCCAACTGTGTGATAAAGACTCAAAATCACAGTGATCTATATACTGTATGTGCTGGTGTGGTAAAGTATGTATTTCCACATCCAATTGCATTATTCATTGTGAACATTAGACAAGGTGCCCCCTGTTCGGAGCAGCAAGACCAGGCCATCAACCGTCATCAGCCAGGAGAAAACAGTGCCGGCTTTCATCACTTTCACCAATTCCACCTGCTCCGACACCATCCTGCTAATCATATCCACTCTCCATCTCCCATTGCCCGTTGGCCTGTAATGGATCCGTGCAAATCTCGTAACCGCTGCATAGTAATGCACTTTCTCCACCGTCTCTGGCCACAGGGCTCTAAAAGTTTAAAGCGAAAAGCCCAGCGATAAAGAACAAAAAAAAAATACAATAAAAACAGGATTCTGTCGTTTGTGAGGAATGTACCATTATGTATACAATTGTTATTGCGACGATTGACTCGAGACAACCATCTCTCACTCGCTTTCAACTAGGTGGTTCTTATTACAGCTCAACTTAAACACAGCTATGTAGGCTAGAATTTTTCACAAATTCCTTTAAAACTGGGACAGCCAGGTTTATAAACCCAGTGCTGCCACATTGACCCTATATAAAACCCATTACATTATTATTGTATTTTTCATTATTATAACTATTTCATTGGCATTCTAGGAACAAAACATTTAACGACTGCAGGTCTCGTGTGTGACGGTTGAGTGTGTGGTGGCGGCTGGTTTAACCTGTGTGCCTTGATTGGCCAATGCACCACAGGTGTGCAGCCTCGCCCAGCCCCAGAGTCTAAGCAGTCTGAGTCGGGCCAGGTGAGGCTGCTTAAACCAGCCACCAACCACACACACTCCACAATTACTTTCATGTATAACTAGGATTTGTGGATTTGTTTTCTTTTTATACACTGCTGGGTCCACCAAATAAACACCCTTGCACTGAAGTGAAACCCATACTTTGACACCTGCCAATAAATAAACAGTTGTCAATTCATGATACTTTCTCATATAATAATATAATATTATTATACATATGCTGTAGACAATAGTTAAATAAATAAATAATGCTACACGATGAATAGAAGGCTTCAAATAGACTCTGTGATCAGTGAACGGTATCGGCCGATACTACTTCCAGCGATCGGTCCCCAAAATCCTGATCGGAGCACCTTTACTAGCTACGATGGGTCCAGTATATATCAGTTCTCTACATCAGTGTTTTTCAACCACTGTGCCGCGGCACACTAGTGTGCCGTGAGATATTGTCTGGTGTGCCGCGGGAAATGATCCAATTTCACCTTTCACGGTTTCACACTGAGTGAGTAGAAATATGAACGATTAGAAAATACTTTTTCTTTGTGTTTATTTGATTCCTATTCAAGACACTTTGATGAGAACGACTTTATATTGTCAATAAAGGCTACAGAGTTTCAATTTTTAACATTTTCTGCTGGTGGTGTGCCTCGTGATTTTTTCAATGAAAAAAATGTGCCTTGGCTCAAAAAAGGTTGAAAAACACTGCTCTACATGACGTGTTGCACCTCATGTGCAACTTTCAGAAAGAAAAGCTGTCAGATAATTCAAATTCAAAAGTCATATTTGTGATGTTGCACCTTTAGAAGAACCACACACCTCCAACCCACAGCTTTGTGTACAACACTTTGAAGTTAGAACGACAGTTCCGGCTATTGACAATCACAATGTGATTCCAATTAGCACATGCAAATGCATAATAATAACCATATGTTTGGAACTCATTTGATTTAACATGCATAGTTACTGCAACCAGATGCATTGCTCTAAAACTTTGCTGTGCCACTTTCCAAAATGTATTAATCATATCACAAGTTACAAATAATAATAATAAAAAAACAGTAGTATTATCACACACTCATACCACCCATTTTAAGCATAACACAACGTAACACAACATAACCAACAATAATTATAATTAACAAATAATAATGTCATCACTTGAGCATGAAAGGGAATTCAATTTATTGTGAGTGTGAGAGAAAGCTTTCGTGCCTCCAAGCGTGTGGGATATCTGGGAAATCAGAAGAACATGCAGCCATCCGGGGCCCCGTAACCTTTCACTGTGCAGATAACGAGCATAACGAGCTCCATCTCAACGAGTCTCTGTCTCCTATTTGTCAACAGGAGGCCTCAGCCACTACTGTGCAGCACACAACATGGCCACCGCCTGCTAATCATGTTCCACAATCACGGAACAACATCTCCCCGCCTCGGTGCGCCTCGTTGCACACATTATTAAAAGCCTTCCCCGATACAGCAGGGCTGACTCGTCGCACCTGCGGCGAGGTGGGAACACTCTCAACATCACACAACACCTCCTCCCAGACGGGATCTAAGAGAGGACGCAGCCCCGGTATAGATGAATAGATGAACCAAGCGTAACGTCAACGCAGCGCTGGTATTACATACAACAATGTGGCAGCACGGCTGATTGACACATTTGTTTTCATTATACTTTGGATTTGGATTATATTTTGGAGCTCATTTAAAATGAAAACGCTGAAAATGGCAGATCGGTAACAGGGACATGTGGAGTGGAGAGGGGAAACTAAATCAAAATCATTATCACCTTCTACCACACACACACACACACACACACACACACACACACATTAACGTGTGTTCACAGACAGCACATCTGCAGAGCATACTGACAACCGAACAGCTTTATTGAGTTGGAGTGGTTTGTTTGTCGGTGTAACAACCATCTGCCGTGTCGGCTGAGCGCTGTGTCGCCGATGTTTACTCTGGCTGAGGGACAGCCTAATAGAGCCAAGATTGTGGAAAAACAAACAAATCACTAAACAAGTTAAAAACAAATCACATAAAGCGCCTTCCGTTTGATCCCGGGTTTATGTTTCTTCTTCCCCCTCTGATCCCGGGCTTGGCACTGCTTTGTAGTACAGCACAGATTTAAACAGCTTAAACCCAGAGAACAAGACATACAATGAAACCAGTAGCGAGAAGATCATGTGCCTAAATAGACAAAAAAAACAGAAGGGACTCTTCCGTCTTTTCCGTCTTTTCAAGTCTGTCTAGTTATTGACAACACGTAGCAACGTGATGGTTTTTTTTTTTTCCTCGTATCGTCCCTGCCAGATGAAAACGAACCGATCAGTGGTATGTTAATCGCATTCAAATTTTTGTGGCTGTCAGGTTTGTCCGCAGGAAAGATTGGTAAAGGGTTTGCTGTTAAAGATCAGATGGATCTTTATACGAAGTAAGAAAAGGCAAACTTTTGAAGAGCGTAAGCAGCTGAGAACCACTAGCAACCATTGAGATTTCACACTCTGTGGAAACCCGGATGGCAGTTTGGCTGCCTGCTCTGCCACCCACACCGACGCCCGCCTAATCCCTTGGCCATGGCCCAACATCCTGCGTGATCATCCCTGTGACTTATACGATACACAGGCTCGTATATTGTACGACACGTGAGTCGATTTCTGAATATTTCGGCTTTAGGTTGCCAGTCTCTGTAAATTTGAGACAATGGGCCTAAAAAAAGTCAATTCCAGTTGCACCAAATGTTCTTAACCATCCAAATGCGCTCTTACCCAAGTGTGCTGAACGATGAATCCCACTTGATCATAAGGTGGAGGCACGTAGCCCACTGTTTGTTATTAGCATCTGGAACACGCCCTGAACACTATATAAGGGCAGGTGTTGTGCTGTCTGCAAATACTCTGGCATATGCCCAAAAAGAGACTAAATAAATAAAATAATAATAATAATAATAATAATAATAATAATAATAATAATAATAATAATAATAATAATAATAAATAAACTTAACAAACAAAGTAAATGTGAATTTCCAGAGCATCAGCAATGGCGTTACAGGAAAATCCAAAACCCAGCAATGGCAAAACATTTGTGACGCTGTAAATGCCGTTGTAGCAGTACTTACTACTTACTGCTACTTATAGTCCTGACTACACTTCCCCTTAAGTGGCATTTTTGGGCCTGACACCAAGACACAGGTAGTGATGAGTAGACCGCTTTATTGCAGAGTTGGAGAATGTTTTTTTTGCAGGCAGAGCAGATGGGCAATGTGCGACATGTTAGCGCTCCTCTCTCTCGAGTGTCTATGAGGTGGTGGCTGGTTTAACCTGTGTGCCTTGTTTGGCCGACGCACCACAGGTGTGCAGCCTCATCCACAGCCCCAGAGTCTAATCAGCCTGACTTGACACCAGGTGAGGCTGCTTCAACCAGTCACCAATCACACACACACACACTCCACAGCCATGTCAGCAGAGGGACATGCAGTAACTGAAATTAATAGAAAATGGTTTGACATGTATCGCGCTCGCTCTACCGCACCATTGTGACGAAAAGAGAGCTGAGCCAGAAGGCAAAGCTCTCGATCTACCGGTCAATCTTCGTTCCTACCCTTACCTATGGCCATGAAGGGTGGGTCATGACCGAAAGAACGAGATTGCGGATACAAGCGGCCGAAATGGGTTTCCTCGGGAGGGTGGCTGGCGTCTCCCTTAGGGATAAGGTGAGAAGCTCATCCGTGAGGGACTCGGAGTAGAGCCGCTGCTCCTTCGCGTCGAAAGGAGCCAGTTGAGGTGGCTCGGGCATCTGGTAAGGATGCCACCTGGGCGCCTCCCTAGGGAGGTTTTCCAGGCACATCCAGCTGGGAGGAGACCATGGGGCGGACCGAGGACCAGGTGGAGGGACTATATCTCCACACTGGCCTGGGAACGCCTTGGGATCCCCCAGTCAGAGCTGGTTAATGTGTTTGGGGCCCCCTGCTGGAGCTGCTACCTCCGCGACCCGACTCCGGATAAGCGATTGAAGATGGATGGATGGATGGTTTGACATGAAAATCGAAGCAAAACAATTGCATTGACCAAGCCAAGCGTTACCATGAGGACAACTGGAAGAGGACAGGAGGAGGTGGCGGTCTCACAAGTAGACCTAAGAATTCAAGTCCATTCACTCCAGGTTTCTGAAGCCCCCGACACAGACAGTGATCCACTGCCGGGCACAACAGGGACTCATGCCCCTACCAACGATGCATTTACTGACACACCAGTTGTTGAAGGTACATTTTGCTTGTCCATGTTGGAGATTACTGTATAAATAAACGCCTTGAAATGAATTTATACATATATACTGTATATATATATATATAAATAATTGTTCTACCTGTTGTAGTCTATAGGCATTTTTGCTGTTATTTCAATGAACACTCAATAAACAAACAACGTCATGCATTAAAATATTTTTCTATTGTATTTTCAGGGCAAGGCCAACAAAGTGCATCATCTCAACAAACTGCAGAGCTCGAACGCCCTCGCCACATTTTCTCTCGGACTCAAGTTGTCTCTGAACATTACGAGATATTTCCACAACTTTCATTTCATTGACTTCTGTGTTAACTAAACGGAAAACCTTGACAGGATTAATGAAACACTGAAAAGCAAGTCCAAATAAAACGTGACACTGCAACTGGCTTGTGTGGAATTCCTGATTTGTTATTCACCACCGTTTAAAGGGGAACCTCGCCACTTTTCAACCGGCTTTGTATCATTTGCATGTGGGTAGCACATGCAAATGAACAATGTTTACCTTTCCTGAATGTTGCCTGCACCCAGATCTCCCCGCTACGTCGTCTGGCAGAGCTGCGCCCCAGAGACACAGAGAGCATTGCCAACGACTACCGGTGTTTTTCACACTATACCCCTAATGAGGATAGAGAGAGATAAGTTTCAAAAGCGGCAAAGTTCCCCTTTAAAGCCCAATATCACTGTTTTACAGGGCTTTACAGGGCTTTACAGGCATACAAAACCATATGCTAGCCTACCTCGTAAGTGATCAAGTAACTGCAGCCGAACGACGATGCCAAATCCATAAGGTGTGTCCACTTGGGTCATCTGGCATTTTCTCCACAGGGGTATCTGATCTGGAAGCGGCACGCCACGTCTCATGGCCACACTGCGCAGCGTACAGCAGGTCATCGCGATCGGACAAGGGTTAGGGGAATGGGTTGAGGAACGGGAGTGGCTCTGCGCCGGGGCGCTTTGACGCGTACGTGGGTGCAGACCTACAGCGCCAATGATATTTGGAGTCCAGCTATAGCAAAAGAAACATTCTTAATTTCTGTCTGTCGGGTTAGCGCTGTATTATATGAATAATAAACGACGTGAACTCATGTTCTCTCGGAAGCGTGCGACTCAAAGAAGACTGTGAAACGCACTGACTCGCCTCCTATCTCTCTCTGAAAGGATCCTGTAGCTGAGCACTTGCAGGTGTGGAGGCTCTGGATTTGACCCCGGGTTTGTATCGCCCCAAGTTGTGGCTCCAGAGTATCGCACAAACATAAAAGCAGAGCTCTTGGCGATCTGAAGCGGCTCAGCAACCATTCATCCGTCTCATCAAATAGATGTGTGTGTGCGATCTCAAAAAAAAACAAACGTGTGTTCTGCGCAAAGGCCTGAATGGCCAAAGCATCTAAGAGCAGTATGTAAGCCATTCTCACTATCGTCGCAATATCGTCCACGGGTTTTTATAGTCTGAATTGGGATCAATGGAGCAATAATATTTTTTTAGCCCAAGAATGTAATAATCCAATCATTACTACAATTATTACTCTAAAACATAGAGGCCTAATAATCAAAATTGGATGTGATATTCATGAGCTTTTTTATGTTCAAATTTAAAACATATCGTTCCTTGCGTTGGACAAACAATTTGTGTACTGTGAAAAACATGAAAAACTGTGAAAAAGATGGGTTTTTTTTTGTTCTGATTATGGTAAGAGTGTCCTCGACCACTCGTAAAAATGTCCTCTTCCCTAAGAGAAGAGCAACAATAAGAAGGCAGTGGTGAATCCCACAAATCAATGGGTAATGGATACAACAACAATAAGAGGAAAGGTGTTCTTCCTGCACAAGGCCCACTGTATGTGAAACCCTGTGTGAATGTGTGTGTGTAGGAGTGAGTGGATGAATGGGCGGAAACTCTTGGTGAAGTGCGTTTGAGTGGTCGGATATATGAATGCGGTCCATTGACCATTTCGGCTGTGTTGTCGCTATCGGTGGCATCAATAGATTCGATGGTGCCGTAATGCCCTGACGCCGTGTACATCAAGTAACTGAAACAAACCTACAGTAAAATAAAGAACACACATAGCCTTGAACACACATGCATGAATGTAGAATATGTAGAAGCTTTACGGCTTTACGATGATGCTCGAACTAGACAGGGTCAAACTCAGCTCTCTCTTGAGATTCTGGAACGTATCGTGATCAAGGCAGCAGAAGCTATGTTCGCAGTAACTAGCCGGATCGTAGCTTAGAATGAAAGATCCCTCCCTCTAGATAAAGATTGGACTAATCGTTCCTGGGCTGTCTGACATTAATGTATTATCAGGGACGCAAACACATGTGAAACATAGTGTGAAAAAAGTTGAAAAAACTAAAATTGCAACGGTGTATTATAGGCGATAACCATATGTCATAACCATAAGCGGATTATGAGACAATGGACCCATGTTCCTAACTCTATTATACACAAGGCTAGTAGTTTATAAACAAATGTCTTCTATTCATTTGTTCCAAGTCAATCTGTGAGTAGCTGTATTTTAAATCACTGTATTGTATGAGAGTGAGTTAATATACTAAAATGCAAACTAATGAGTACCACCGTTTAAAGGGTGAGGTCCCAGAGGAGAATTGTTGTGTTCTGTCCAAGTACTTAGTCTTATCGGTCATCAGAGAGAGGTGAACTAAATTGACATGGAACATCTTCAAGCAGAGTTTTGTTCATTTAAGTTTGTGTATAGTGTATTAATTCCTTATTATTGCTGACCTAGCGATAGAGCTAATGCATGATTAGCAATTAGCTACAGTGAGTGAAAGAGTATAACCGGACCGAGAAAGCAATCCTCGCTCCACATTTTTGTCGCACTTGTAGATAGGAGTACCACGCATCAGACTGGCTCTGAGTCCGAGTCACGCTACCTTATTGTGTTTATGGTTGACCGATTATCATCAGTCACATCATATATCCTTGTCCTGGACTGCCTTAAAATGCAGTTTTAAATACATTCACTTGCTCTTAGTTAGGCCTACTTACTGTACTCGCCTGACAGCTCCTGAAATTAGGACTCGTTAGAAATGTAAACTACTCACCGCAAGCTTAATTCCCAGCCCTGCCTACAGGGCAGCTAAAGTTAAAAACACGATTAGTCAACCAAATGCTGCATGCTCTGCTGATCTTTCCATCCGTGGGGAAAGTAGGGAGGGGCTGAGCACATATAAATCCATATAATTCTAAACATTGTATTGTTTATATGCTCCCCCCCCCCCAAGACAATTCACATAAGTCACCCATAATGAGGTCATAAAAGTGTTGTTTGCATTCCTGATTATTAAGGACTTTTTATTTCCACAAGGAACATATTTTGGGAGAACAGACTCAGGACATATCATGAAACATCAATCAACATTTCAGCACACCAGCAGCACACTGGTTTGTTGTTTGAAAATACATATCTGGTTAGGATTAAGTTATTTAAAGATTTAACAACTATTATTTGAATTTGTTATGAATGGAATAACCAAAAGTCGGCAATTAGTGAGTGAAATGCGCTTGGAGAATATCTGTTGTTGACTGCGGCTGTCTCTGCCTGAGCCCAATTTAGATTTTAGACCGCCCCCTGGCTCATTTCTGACCAACCAGGACATCTCTTCCCTGATTGGTTCAGGGAATCCATCCTGCCTGTCAATCACAGGTGAGTGAATGCAACACTTCTCAATGGTGGAGAAACATTGGGAGGGAGGAAGCAGAGATGGAGGGGACATTTTTTGGGTTTAGTTTCAAAATTGTGCTCCTTTGCTCTTCTCTACTCTCTCTGTTTCCAACTCTCAAATTGTACCTATACCGCATCTTCATGAGTCCCTATTGTGGTCCCCAATACGGATTTGCAAGGAAACATGATTCAAACAGAAATAACAGGCACTATTACCTACTACCTACTGCCTTTATGAATTGGATAATAGGGTCTACTAAACAAATATGGACACACATTACTGCAGAAACACACACAATCTGTGACATTGTGAGAGCCAGTTTTTGTTTTTCCTAACAGAATGAACAAAACACTTCAGGTTGAGAGACGTCAATGAAAGATGGTCGATCCCAGCCGAGGATTCGTGGATGAAGGGTCGAGAGATGATGCTCTCTTAAAGGGATGGCGCACGAGAAAACAAAAGTGATCTATTATTTACATTGTCTGACACATGCCCTGAAACAGGCGGACGGTGAGTTATCGAGTTTGACAGTTGCTAAATTTGTCCTCTGAATTGTGTCATTCCAGGGACATAAAGTCCTTGTCATGCTAATGAAGGTCTACTGCTTTAGATTAATGAAATAGCATTCCGCCATGGGTAGGACATTGATTACTTTAATTTCACAGTCAATAAACTGTTTTCAAGTGCCAGAGGGATGCTTTCTACTTTTCCCCAAGTTGGAAGGAAATTCAATTGCAAAGTTACGTGATACAATCTATTTGTGGCTCTATTTGTGTGCTATTTTGTATATTTCCCTAATCTTTTTTCATTTCAAATCCATTTCGATTTTGATCAATTTCTTATTTTCTTATTTAATAGAATTTGCCAAATCACGAGCTCCCATGAAATATGAAATCAGTTCATTTTCATAGGTGTACCAGTAACCCACGGTTGTACTAACTGTTGATGTCATACCAGCAACAGCATGCAACCAGATCAAAGTGACACCCACACCTTACTCCCCGCCACATAACGACTCAAAACGTTACACACAGCAGGCCCTTCCCTCCACACGAGGCTCGAGGCACAGGGTTGCCGGAATTCTGTCTGAAAGACGCCCTGTCAACACACATCAGGGCCTTAAAGTGTCAGTAAACACCCCTCAGCCTCTCTCTGCTACACCGCTGAAATTTAGCGAGTTCAGTCATT
>OMNR01037198.1:0-14754 GCA_900303205.1 Mora moro
TCCTTGGTTTTATTTTGAATGTTTGAATGGTGCTGGCCAATCAGAAATGTGTGTGAAAAGTAAAAAAAAAAAAAGAAGTGGCAGATTGATTTTTGTTTTGCATAATTGGGTCATGTTGTGGGCTATGCATTTCTTCCTTTAGGGGAGTAGAACATTTGTTTCACAGTTTGACCATGATGTTATTTAGATGGCTAGGTTAAGCAAAGTGCATCCATACAAATTAATGAACAGCTTAGTTGTTTAAGATCCAGCTGCTATGCAAAGCAAAGAAACCAAAGTGCCATATACCCTGATGACAAGCAACTACAGTGAACGCAGTATGGCTGCTTTGGGAGAATAATGAGATGGAGGATAAAAAGCCCCCGCAACCAATGGCAGTGAAAAAAGCAGCCTTGCAGAGGCAATTGCCAGTAAGAAGGCAGCCTTTAGCATGGGGAGATTCAGTCAGTCTTCAGGAATTTAAACAATGGATCAACTTTCATCATACCGCTTCAAATCTGATAAGAAAAGTATGCAGGCTCTAAGTGGTGAAAGCTGCAATACCCCAAAGGGTTTGAAGCCAAGTGTCAGGTCACCAGTATAATCATGCAGATTTGTTTGCTGGCATGGCACACTTAGTGAACAGGGTTTTGTTTTTTAAGCTTTTTCACTGGCCTCATTCTAGGGCCAACCTGATGTACGAGGGAGACAGATGTATCTTGCTCTGCAAATCACGTATCAATGATGGCGGTGACATTGGCACTGCATCAACAGGGAAGAGACATTTACAACCTGTTGTGTTGCCCCATGTTATTTTTGTCTTTTTTTTTTCTCAGATTTCTGTGAGGTGGGTATATGGCCATGTACCATATCATTGATCCACATATCTAAAGACAATATCAGCCAGCTATCACCATATAAATGCCATTTCCAGCCTAGGATTTGACAAAAAGATGCTTATTTACCAATTTCCTGATACCTTCTGGAGAGTTCTTCATCGCCTTCTTTTGGTCAAGGGTCTGCATGTTTGAGTGGAGTGTGAATAGCTGGTACCTGTAAACGTATTAAACAAACATTAAAATTCACACATCCAAACATAATAAATCATTTTAATACTTTTTGCTAGGTATTGACAGATTATCTGTGGATACCTATTGTTATTGTGTGGATTTTTCTTCTCATTATTTTTTATTTCAAATGCCCATATCTCAGACTGGTGACTGGTTTGAAATTTGTCACACATATAAGTATCCCTGGGAAATCGGTCTGAAAAAGTTTGGTACCACTTCGCCTATAGGGGGCGCTATAATTCGCAGTCAAAATCAAACGCTCAGCCCGCCGCCCCGATGGAGGAAGATTTTTCTCAAATATTGATGAATTGTAAGCAAACAATATTCTGTCGATCCACCTCCACTTCAGAAGGTGTTAGGGGTTTGAAACTTGGTATGCACATAGAGGACATCCCCCTTAACAACTGGTGTCGATAACTCAAAAATTATGTCACAGGGTCCATTTCAGTAAGTGCACAGCTTAGCACTAGGCACCACCTCACCCACAGGGGGTGCAGATTCACACATAATGGCTCATTTGTGCGACTACATTTTACATAGTCCTATATATTATACTCTCTGTAGTGTTATATTTAGGAGTGAGTATAATGGGTATCGTATAGTTACAATTGTTTGTCTTGCAGATATAATATGCCTGTATCAATAATTACATTTGTCTTATAATTATAATATGACTGTATCCATAATTGCATACATAATTGTGGATATGATATAAATATAGACAGACAGCACATCGACAACAATAATATAATAATAAAACTACAACAGTAAAACACAGCGGTAGTTCAGACAAGTTCAGATACACCGTGAGCAGATTAATAGTGCTATTTACTATTTAAGGGACAATGGAGACATAGCGCTTGGTCCTCCTAGCAGGCAACCTAAAACAATGACCTGAGGCTAGCAGCTCAAAATCATTAAGAAGGGGGTGACCCTGACAGTTAAGAATGCTGGTAGCTTTTCTAAAAACCTGCTGATTATGAAGATTATAATTTCATGTGCACATTACCTTTCAGAGTAGTCTGCAAATCGCCTGTCATCATGCAGAATACGATCTCTGAGTGCCACAATTTCATCATACCCAGGCAGGAAGATGAGCACAGCACCTTCAGAGAACGACACACATTAACACAGATAAAGCAGGCATAACATTAAAGCAAATGTTGCATTATGTACTGCCGTGTACTAATAATATCACAAATCATATAACATTCTTTACTTTACTTATTACTTGTTTACTCATTACTAGCTCTAATGCACCTTTGTATAAATGATCCTTGTACCTAGAGGTTGCTCCCTCCATTTGATTTGTGTTATGTTGTTGTGTATAGTTGTTGTTGTGTATGGTTGTGTCGCCACTGTAGACAAGTCTGATACTGTGGCCATGTCAATCCCCTAACTTCTTCTTCTAACGCCATGACATAAGAAATATTTGTTCACCATGTCAACTGCTGGGTTTTTTATTTTATCTACCTAAATACTGGTTTGAGGATTTTTGGCAAATTTTCTGGGTTGGTTTTGTGTAACCCAGCTGCTGGTTTAGTGGTGATGCTTGAACCTTTTTGCACCTACCTTAAGGCACCTTAAACACAGAATGGGCTTTCAGCTATAGCATCAAGTAGGTCCAGTGGAATCCCAAAGACAATTGCTGGCATGGCACACTTAGTGATTTTGTTTTCTCCAGATTTTCAGCTTTCAGTCATTAAGTTATGCCTCTGTTCAGTAAGGGGGGAGGTTAGGGTAGAGGGGAAGGGGGAGGTCAGGGTAGAGGAATGTCTTAGAGCTTCTGCTGGACCTTTTTCCTCTGCGTTGCCAATGTTTTCCTATGGAATTGAGCGTTGAAGCCCAATCTAGCTTTGATGCTACGCTGGGCGTAGCCATCAGCTTGAACCATGCCACTGTGCTCAAAGTTCAAACAATTTCAACTTTGACCCCAGTTGACGCTAAATTCTCAAAGCGTGTCAGATTCCAAAAAATCCCCAAACAGCAAACTGCGTGCATGTTTTTTTCTCTTGATAAGTCCAGAAAGGCCAAATATGACTTAATGAGAGCCATCTGGTGTTCAAAGACGGCCGGGCCTACAGGGTCAAATTGGAGACCCTAGACATATGTGGAGTTGGCTCAGAACCATCACAGACTACAAAGAGAGGAGCAGCCGCAAGGTCCAGTGCTCTGCTTCTTTACCAGACGAGCTGAAGTCCTATGCTCGGTTCGGGATCGACTGTGCCCAACCTTCAACAGGGATACCAGAGGCCAACCACAACGGCGTTCCTACACTATCTATAGATGACGCGATGAGATCTATTAACCCTCCTGTTATGTTCATTTGTCAGGAACAGCGAAAATGTTCCCGGGTCAATTTGACCCGGTGCATGTTTAGAAACCAAAAAATCCTAACAAATATTGTTTGTACCTCATTACTAACACCATTACTAACAATTAAATCAATATTTAGTGCAATGGTGTTATTCAGCTCTCTCAGATCATTGTTCCATGAGGAAGTTTTTTTTCTGTACATAAAAACCTAGATATACATTAGTTTTACATAACAATTCATTTTTGTGCATTTGTTTTACATTTTTTAAGTGTTGATAAATAGAGTTGAGACACATCTTCTGTTCAGGGTCAAATTGACCCGTTCACTTAAAATCAAGCCAAATTAGTCAAATAAGGAATTTTTATTGAAAGCTTTATTTCTGCAATGTTTAGAATGTTTAGAACCAGAAATCAAAATAAAGAAATAAAAATGAGCAAGAGATGAGCAATATGAACGAGGCTTGTATGTATGTATATATGTATGTATGTATGTATATATGTATGTATGTACTGTATGTATGTATGTATGTATGTATGTATGTATGTATGTATGTATGTATGTATGTATGTATGTGTGTATGTATGTATGTGTGTGTGTGTGTGTGTGTGTGTGGGGGGGGGGGGGGTGTGTCTACACAGCACACAAGTGACATATCACACTGTGCTTTATGTCACATCTCTTCTCCTCTCCTCTCTCCTGTCCCCTCCTCTATATTTTCCTCTCTCCTTTCCTCTCTTCCTCTTCTCCCCTCCTCTCCTTCCGTCCCCCTCCTCCAATGTGTTCGTCTGACAACGAACGCATTGGAGGAGGGGGGAGAGGAGAGGCTGAAACATCAATGATAAAAGATGACCAAAGGCAAGCGCATCATTCGCTTGGTGTTGTAGGACCGTTACTTTCAGCAGAAGAAGTTTCATACTGAAAAAATACTTTGAAATATTTTTCCTGGATCTTCAAACTTTAAAATGGGCAATTTGACCCCCAACATAACAGGAGAGTGAAAAAGATGCTGACCAACTAACGGAGGTTCTCAGCGACATCTTTTCAACCCGTCTGTGATCCCCTCCTGCTTCAAGAGGACCACCATCATCCCTGTGACCAAGAAGTCCACTGTTAACTGCCTACCTAATGATGAAGTTTGGGTATCATGTCCAATTCTGCTGTCTCCTCTGTAATTTTTCCTCTTCTGTGTATTCTGGCTCAAATAAGTCATTCCTTCCACTCAGTAAGACTTGGCTGATGTTTGACCTCCTCATTTGATCCGCTTGGTATTCACTAGCAGCCATTGTAAAATCTCATGTAGCGCTTCAGGGTAACAACAAGGCAACTGAAACTCACAGAGCCAAACTTCAAGCTGATCGGTCAAAATTTTATGATATGACAAAATCGCTGTATAGAAGTGTAGGCCTATCCCGCTAGCTCTACAACAGTAAAAAGCAGGTCCGAGTCAGACTGATTAGACTCTGGGGCTGGGTGAGGTTGCACATCTGTGGTGCATTGTTAATCAAGGCACACAGGTTAAACCAGCTACCACCACACACACTCATCGCAACCTGGGTCCTGTGGTCGGAGGAGCCCAAGAAAAGCCACTTAAGTGGTGTGTAGTAAAGGAGAATTGCTGCAGTCATTGACTCAAGACAAGTGCATCATCAGTTAAAGACATATCTTCAAGCGGGTAGCCCTGTTGTAATGGAGATGCAAATCACAGCTGTGCAAACCGAGTCAAGCCAAGCTAACATGTGTATGGACCAGTGCCATAAGTCTCTGCTAAAGAAGGAAGGAGCTATAGTCAGGCTACAGCCAATCTGACCTGAATGAAAGCAATCAGGTTCAATGAGTTTTAAAGTGAGTGGCAAGGGAAGTTGCATTTCTCAGTTGAAGACCTCACAGAGGTAGAGCTTGAGATCGTCAGTCTATGCCAGAGAGAAGTTCCTCAGGACATTGTGGTTCTATACCAGGGGAAAGATGTAAAGCGAAGCAGCCACCTCTACCGTCTAAATCAGGCCTGGGCATTTTACGGCCCGCGTGCCACATCCGGCCCTTTGGCCGGCCCGCGTGAGGTCAATCATAAATTATAACATATATGAAAAAGTATATATTTTTTTTAACAGCACCCTTTTCTAAATAAAAGCAACAGTTGTATTGCGTGCATGGCGTAAATACTTTTCTGTGTTGCTTTTATTTTGAAACGGGTGCTGTTTTTTGTATTTACGTATGCGCGCGTGAACAGCTACAAGTGATGCTGGCCGGCTAGCCCTCAAAATGTCCGCTCACGCCAAAAAAATAAAGATTGATACTGAATGCCGCGTTTTCAAGAAGACATGAAACTGCTAATTATTTATTTACAGAAGTCAAAGGTAAAGCCGTGTGCTTAGTTTGTGGTGCGCAGGTCGCTGTGTTCAAGGATTGCGATTTGAGTCGCCACTACGTGACCAAACGAAATACAAGAACTTGTCTGATGAAGAGCGGGCAAAGGAGTCGGATACTTTGCTAGCTAAGCTGCAAAACCAACAAGGACTTTTTACAAAACATTGCACATCCAGAGATGTAGCTGTCAAGACAAGTTATGTCTTATCCCACAAAATCGCTAGAAAAAGTCAACCGTTTTGTGACGGAGAGTTTATTAAGGAGTGTTTGTTGGACTCTGCAGCACTAATATGCCCGGAGAAAAGGGAGGCATTTGAGAAAGTGGCCCTCTCCCGACGCACTGTAACGAGGAGGATCTGGAGCTTCAGCTGCAGAACAGAGCGGTCAACTTTTTTCCTTGGCTTTGGATGAGAGCTGCGATGTACGTGACACTGCCCAGCTACTCATCTTCCTACGTGGGATAGCTACGGACTTCAAAATCACAGAGGAGCTGGTAGCCATGCAGTCAATGAAAGGGACAACAACAGGGAGTGATTTGTTCACGGAGGTAAATGCATGTTTGGACAAGATGGGACTGAAATGGGACAAGCTGGCAGGCATGACAACGGATGGTTGTCCAAATCTGACAGGGAAAAATGTTGGACTTTTGAAGAGAATGCAAGATCAAGGAAATGATGAACAGGTATTTTTGCATTGCATTATACATCAGGAAGTGTTGTGTAAGTCAGTGTTAAAAATTAACCATGTTGTTGATGTTGTAACTAAAATAGTTAACTTCATCAGGGCAAGAGCATTGAATCACATACAGTTTGTTGCACTTTTGGAGGAAAATGAGACGAAAATATGACGGAAAATATGCTACCACGCAGCTGTCAGGTGGCTCAGCCTGGGCAAAGTGCTTAAAAGAGTATGGGACCTGAGAGAAGAGATTCAAGACTTCTGTGTGAAGAAAGGAAATGACATCCCACAGCTTTCAGATGCAGACTGGATGGCAGACCTTGGTTTTGCTGTAGATGTGACTGCATTAATGAATGAACTAAATGTCAAACTGCAATGCAAGGGCCTTTTTGTGCATGAAATGTACAGCGCAGTGAAGGCTTTTATGAAAAAGTTGCAGCTTCTCTCAAGCCAAATGGAGGACAACATTCTCACCCACTTGCCAACACTGAAGGAAGCCACACCATCAGCTGATCACCTCCACAGGTACTCATCCATGTTAGAAGCACTGCATGGTGAATTTTCAAGGCGATTTCAAGCAATGTGGATGATGCACCCAGTGATGTTCAGCTTGAACTCATTGACCTGCAGTCTGACACACTTCTGTCAGAGCACTTTAGGTCAGTCTCACTACCTGAGTTTTACTCTTCCCTGAAAGAGGAGAAATTTCCACACATGCTCAGAAGATGCTGGTCATCTTTGGATCTACCTACATATGTGAACAGACATTCTCAGTGATGAAGTTCAACAAATCCAGATACAGATCCTCTATCACTGATGATCACCGCTGTCCTTCGCATATCCACCTCAGACATTCAACCAGATTTCAGTGCACTTGTTCAAGCCCAAGACAGACTGGATTTTCAAGTAAAATGAACTGAAAAACATCAAAAGCACTCATTGCTTCTTGTATAAAGTTGATTAATTGCTTATCTTTAACATACTGTAAAACACCTTTTCAGTATTGGTTTGTGAAGATTAACATGTTAAAAATAAAATGAAATACTGATGTAATGATTGTTTTTACTGTTTATTACTTCTATAGGAGTATTTTCCTATTTGACCAACTCCACAATTTCATATATTTATTGTAAGAGAATATCCTTATTCTTTTGATTACCAGTAGCAGCTAATCAAAATATATAATGTACTGCATTTTACAATGGGAGAAAATTAATATTGAGCAGAATGCTCAATCAGCCCTCCAACACAGCTCAGGTTTCTCATGTGGCCCCTTGTAAAAATGAATTGCCCACCCCTGGTTCAAATCCTACACTTCAAGATGTGAACAAACTGCCATCTTTCCCAAACATCACCATGTCGTTGCCTTAATCCTCAGGAAGATCCACAAGGACACAGGACATGCAGGAAGGAATCATATGCTCTCTACATTGCGCCAAAAATATTGCATTCCCAGCGCCAATGGAGCAATTAGAAGAATCACTTCCAGATGTGTTACTTGCCGTCATTTACACAGAATTACAGGAAGCCAACAAATGGCGGATCTTTCCTTTTCTTTTTTCAGATAATTCACTCTTCTCCAGGGTTGGCATTGATTACTTTGGACCTTTTGAGGTAAAGTACGGACAGAGTAAGATATGGAGTGATCTTCACTTGTATGGCTATGCATGGCTAACACTCCATAACCCATTTCACGACATGGTGCAAAAATAACTTTGTCCACATACACACACAAACTAAGGAACTAATCATAAGCCACCCTGCAACCCCACCCATTCTCACAATGGATGAGCGAGAGAAAGTGGAATGACAATGGACAATTAACTCTGGTATGCTGATTAATTGAAAAGTTGATTTTTTTTATCATGGACACTCATAAGTGCTGCCAACAGAGACTCTTCCATCCGGAAACTGATTTTATTTAATTTTTTTGAAATTCTGCATTGACATCAGTCGCTTTTGGCTCCCGTCATCGGTCGGCTCCTGTCAATACCTACAGTTTTCAAAAAAACATTGCGGCTGCAGCAGAGTCTGCTACCAAAGAGGTTGCGTGTAAAGGTTTCCCCAGACTGGACACTTCAAAAGTATGGGAATACTGTAAGTTAGCAGACAACAAAACAGCCTTTTGTTCGCTGTGCAAAATGTCTATGGCATTTCACAGCAGCCCTACCGCCATGTGTGAACACCTGAACAGAAAGCATGCAATGCAGGCGCTATTCTGGAAGGTGGACCGCCAGAAAAGGCAAAAACACAGTGGGCCAATCACACAGCCTTTTTAAAAAACTTAGAACATATTAAGGCTTTTTGGAGTCCAATACCTCCACATGTCACCTGGATCCAATCCCCACAACCCTGGTTAAAGCATGCTTGCCCTCTAAAATGTCCCTGATAACCTCCATTATCAACTCTGGTTTAGACTCCAATTGACCAAAACAACCACCGGCCTATCTCCAATTTACCATTAATCTCCAAAATTCTCGAGAATCAGAACATCTCAACTCCAGACCTACCTTGATAACAATAACCTCTTTGAACAAGATTCCGCCCCAAATAGAGCACAGAAACAGCCCTGGTTAAGATTCTTGTCTACTCTCCATCCTCATCCTCGCCGCAGCCTTTGATAATATATCCCATCAGCTCAGTAAGTTACTAAGATACTCCTCATTGCCTCTAAATCCAGAAAAGATGTATTTGTTCACTCCCCATTGCTGGAGCCACCATACCTGTCTCCACACAGGTTAAGAGCCATGGTGTTATCCTGGACAATACCCTTTCTTTCTCCTGTCATATCAACAATATCTACCAAATTGCCTTTTTCCATATGTAAAACACCTCCAGACTACGCCCTGCTTTAACACAACACTCCACGGAAGTCCTAGTCAATGCTTTGGTAACAAAATGCATTGACTACTGCAATGCGATCCTGGCAGGCATATGATGTAAGGTGACCTTGAGTGCCATGAAAGGCACCATTAAATAAATTGTATTATTATTATTATTATTATTATTATTATGCTAGAATCTGGGCTTATTCTACATTGGGGCACATTGGGCTTATAGGGATGTATACCTCATCTAATTATTTTATTTCTGTTAAGCATATGTCTTTGTGTAGGGAATATCATATATATAATGTTTGAATAATTGGGATCAATATAATTAAAGGTTTTAATATTGGTATAATGCATGAGCTTAGCTACATTTTTGTTATAGCTGTATATGTATGCATTTTGTATTTTATTGGACTTCTGTTTTGTACTGTTGTGGTCATTATAACACCTGAATGCATTATAGTTACATTTTAACCATTCAGTCGATGCTTTTATCCAAAATGACTTAAAATAAGTAACCTACATTTGTCAACAGAAAGTGAAACAATATATCAGTCAAGAATGCCTGCTTGAATAGAAGCCTAAATGTATCGTGTCAATCACATATATGTAGGCTATAAGTAAAGCAACTTGATACATTACATATACATATTAAAACAAGTATTGGGTTTATTGGAAAGTAGAAACAAAACATACTATGTGGACATTAGAACACATGAATACCATATTTGTCTATTGACACTAGATAAAAACAATAGGAAGCAGAGTTGCATCATATGCTATGTTTCCCATACATTGATGAATTTGTGGTTTACAGTACATATTGACCGCAACATATTGACTTCTTTTTTTGACTTTTGTCAAAAGCCTTAGCCTTAGTGAAATGTATAGCAGCTTAATGCTGCTGTGGTGGTGTATTAAAAACGAATCACACATCTCAGCAGCAGCGCTCCTCTCTAGAGCTATCGTTTGGTCAATATTTCTACACAATCTGTTACAAAGTTACAAAGTACCCTGCCCCTAACTAAAACGCAATTCAATTGGATAGGTCACGTTTAAAAATTGGATGGATATAACATTAAAATCGTTGTTTAGAAGTGTATCCTGCTAGCTCTGCAACAGGACAAAGGGGGTAAAAAACTAGCCCAGCTCCGGTGTGGGTGTAATGCACATGGACTGTATAAATTACAGATTAAAACTGACTTTAAATATCTGTAAATTAGTAGAAACTATCAGACGTTTAAAAAAGCGTGGACCATGTATTTGATTATAATTTTGTGGTAGTCCTAATTTGTGCATCCCTACTCTGCACAAATTTGTTCAAAACTGACGCATTCAACCGAAACCACAGACATCAATATGACCTATTATAAGGTTAATTAATGCATATGTAAATTATGATGATGACGGCATATGATGTCATTGTGGTAATGGAATTGTTATTAGCCTGGCTAAAACTTAGGGACCTATATATGTGGCTGCATTTCTGACTGTACCTCACTGTGTAGTGGAGCGGCTACACGGTCAGTCTGTACGAGGGCGGCTTACACGACTAATATAGTTGGAACAAGGTGATTGAGCAATGGCGAGAAAGACCCGTTATACTGCACAACAACTTTTAGACTTCATATGTCAAGGTATTGGCGATTCAGTTGGGGTCGGAGGGTGACCCTTTTGATGAAGGGGAAGAGAGCACAATTGAGAATGTTGGTGAGGAGGAGGAGGAGGAGAGATGGGACATCGTATCGAGTGCAGACTCAGACTCTGATTCAGAAACACAGCCAGACGGCCAGTGTTTGAAGAATTCAATTATCATTTATTAATTTTACTACTGATAAGGGAACTGGTCGCAGATCAAAAGGCAGTGGAAAAGGAAGCAGCATCACGCCAACAGCCTGCGCCCTACTGCCTGTGCCAGCACCAAAAAGACACCAGTGTCAGGGTGCCAGATGTTCAGGGAACAAAACTGTTGAACTGCCATGGGTGTAAGTGACATGTCTGTGGTAAATGCACCACAAAGACAATAAAATCAAATACTGTCATTACTGTTGCCCATACAAATAAGCGCTGCAAATTCAGTCAAATCAAGCAAAGTCCTCCTTGGGAAGAATCAAAAGGTCTAACGACTGTTAAAGATCTTTTCCCAACAATTGTTTAAAATTTATTTTTATCTTAATAGATTTTTTTTGCTGGAGTAAAATGATGATATACAAATCGTTCCGTTCTCGCATATAGTCCATTTTTATTGTTTTATTTGTATAGAAACATAGTAGGCCCTATGTGTGTTTTGTTTTTGCTTACCAATAAATAAAGTACCAAAGCTAATTTATAACAATAATAATGTGTAATATTGCTTTATTCATAGCCTACATATATGCAATTGATGTCAGACATTCAGGTGTTACAATTACGGTAAGCTACAAGGCAGAGTAGTCTAATATCAAAATATCCAATAGGTTGCATACATATGTTTACATGTCTATAAAAACATGTAATATACCAGAAGGTGGACCTATAGTCTCGAACGGTTATTGAGGATAGTCTGTGTGACATTAATGTACATAACTGGGAATAAGTAGTATTAGTTATTTTTGTCCAAGTGCAATTGCTTCAAATAACTAATAGGTTAGTCTGCTATAGATTACATTATTACATAATAGTCTTATAGTAAATCTGCACCTTTGCAACACCTGCTGGAGAAAAGGTGAGCTGTGTCCTTGCAGCTACAGCAGGACTCATGTTTACAACAAATAGAGTCATGGAATTGCTTGTAACTGTGTTTTCCGACACACATGTGTAAACAAGACATATTTAGGAAAAGAAAGAGCAATGCTGAAACTTGGTTGACAGTTTTACTACAATTTGTTATATTCAGTAGTGGTCAAAATGACTCCCTTCTAGTTCTAGTGTTAGAGACCAACAAAACCATTTGGTTTTCCCTGACGAGTATCTATCTTGTCAGCTTCTTGAGCCATATGTTGTCAGTAAGACAAGTCGAAGTTTTAACGACTGGTTTGAATTATGGTTTTATATTTGTTATTTATTTGCTCCCAAGACCGTTTAACACTGCCGGGGTTGCAGTTGAAAGAATAAAGCTAAAAATGTCTTCCACGCCATGAGAATACATCCATGGAAAAAGCCACATTTCACAGCTTTCCGAAATAACCTTGTCATTTATAACCCAACACTCATTATTATACGTATTATTATATGGTTATAGGGTTCTGTCACAGTACAGTTTTTTGAATATATGTGATATGATCCACATGTATGTCCTCACACTGCAGGTTAGTTTGTTTATCTGAGGTGAAATAAACGTTTAAATTCATAAACAATCTGAGTTGGTCAATGTTTTGGTTTGTCTGGTTTCTTCACTGCCACTGTAGCATTTACCATGAACCAATGACATTCTTTTCAAAGATCAAATTAATGTGCCTGCCGATGTCATATATATACTGTGTACGTACTGAACAAATGACTCCAGACTTTTGAGACTTTTATGCAGAAGTCCATGTGGATATATACAAGCAATTTTAAGTCCCATAGGGCCTTCTTTGGGGGAAAAAAATACTTGACAAGTATATTGAACAGACACCATACCAGGAACTGGACTTAAACGTAATTAAAGTAAACATGTAACTAAATAATGAAACCTGCGTTGACTAGTTTTGCATTACGCCTGATGACGTTTGTGCCGTCTGTCTCACACTCTACAGACTGCTCTCTTACTCACCATCTTCAGAGCTTAAGCAGATGTGATGAAGTAGGTTAACAATCAGGTCCAGATTGGTCTGGTCATTTTTGAAGCTGCAGTGGTAATTCCGAAGGTAGTTCTGGTCCAAGGTACTGAGCTCCATATTCCTTAGAGGCTCCAGGAATGACTCTGGATGGCCACCCCTATTTGTAGTTTTTTTTATGCAAAATGCAGGAAATAGCTTACCTTCAGTGTGTTAATATCAATATAAGGATGTTGATGCAATTGCCAAAAGCCAACTATAGCTATATTTTACAGTTAAGTTGGTCATCATTTACTGACAATGTACATGTGTTTGAAGGGTGGTAAACCGTGCTTTACATGTAGGACTTCAGCAGATCTTCAGCCACCTTTTGCTTAAAGTGCTTGGCCCAGTCCAGTGCTGTCCTGAAACAAACAAATAATGACAATGCTTAGGCAACATCCAAAGAAAACTAAGTATATTTTGCCACATCATTTCAAAATCCTAAAAGGTGACACAGAGAGCAAAAACAGAACATACAAAATAACATTTTAATTATATATAAGGGTACAATAAAAGTGTTATGTGAAACAATTTGTTCCACTTTAATGATAACAAAATGTGAACTGTAATCAATTCATGCATTTTTCTCTTTTTAAAGGGACAAAAAGTCATTCAATAAGCCTGTGTAGGGTTAAATGCAACCAATTAAGTTAAGTAAGTTAGTAATTAAGTTAGTGATTGAAACGCATTAAAAGTATGATACAATCATCCAGCATAATTGTACAAGGGTTAACATAAAAATCTGAAAATGGTTAAAAATAACAGTATAAATGTTAGCTTGTCTTTAGTCCCTTTAGTCCACAAAAAGGATTTTCGCAATTTCTAGACACCAATTTACATCAAGTCAAGTTAAAATCATCAAGTGACAGGATGTAGAACCATTAGGACACATTTAGAGAACCACCTGATTGAGGAGAAAGGCAAATAGTTTTCCCTTTCTCTAAAAAAAAATTAAAAGAAAAGAAAAAGAAATGATTGTGGCTTAGCACAAATGAATGTAGGGGGGTCCAGGGGATTGTTCTAAAAGCACAACTTTAACACATTTTGAGATTGAGATGATTGAGATGAAAATCACTGAACAATTTTACAAATTTACAAGACCATATAGGATGTGCCCGCAGTGACCAATGTCAAGAAACCAGTGAATTTTTGTCCAAAAATCACAATCATGCTGAAAATGTATCTATTGACAGTGTTACAATGAATGTCTGGTTCCCTCCCGACCATCTGTTAGTCGGTATGCCCGTAGTAGCGCGCTCTAGCCAGGGTTAAGTGTGTTTCCATCAGCACAGCAACAAATATATTTTAATAAAAAAATGATTACTCAATATGTGTCAGTTAATCGCTGATCCAGCAATTATATTATGTTATAACGCAGTGGTTCTCAACAGGGGCGGTACCGCCCCCCAGGGGGCGTTCAGAGAACGTCGGGGGCGCTGGAAGCAATATTTTTGGATGGGGGGCATTGAGGAGTTTTTGGGGGGCGTTGAGGAAAGTGTCCTGCAGCCGGCTGCACCAGCAGAGCGTCAGGCCCATCCTAAGTTTGGGTGTGAAGTCCATCTTAAAGTTACGTTCGGAGAAGCTAGTTTCAAACTAGCGCTGCACTGAAGTTCGGTTGTCATAATGGTTTGATAACAGCGGACTTTCTACCCACTTGTGGTGCAACAGTATAACTTAGAAATACATATATAAAATATAAATATATAACGAAAATATGTATTGCAAAGAAACGATTC
>OMNR01037363.1:0-10643 GCA_900303205.1 Mora moro
CGCCCCCACCTCCACCTTGCTCAGTCCCTTCCCTCCGCCGTTGCCCCCGGAGGAGGAGGAGGAGGAGGGGGCGTGGCTGTGTCCGGTCCCGCCCACCTCAGGGAGGACGTGGACGGTGGCCACGTACAGGAAGGTCCCGGCGGAGAACAGCATGGCCACGCCCGTGGCGTTGACGTCCGAAAGGGCCTCCTTGCTGCTCTGTGGACGGGCAGACGGAGGGGGGGGTTTAGATCCAACGACAGGATGTTCCTTGTTAGCTTGTTTCCTCTAAAACCTCTAAAAGGGATTGTGTCATCAAGTCTGAGAGGGTGGAAATAACCTTCCAACGTTTTCTCCATAGAAAGTGTTTGACTTTCTCGTTAGTTTACTAAATATTAACTGCATCCCGCCTGAAGGCCTCGGTGAGCCACATCCCAACCCTGCTCCCTAATTACACGCCTCGACATCAACTGACAGCAGGCTGCTTCGGATCAAAGTGTCTACATGACTGAATAGCAAAACGGTAACTTTCGGTAAACGGTAAAATTTCAACAAAAAAAACATTAAAACAACCATTTTAAACGTTTGACTGTACGCTTGTCTAGATGCATTACAGTTGCACATCTTAAAACAACAACGAGCAGCCGTTTCAGGCCCGGTTCACCAGAAGCCGGTCCGGCGGGGTCCGTACCTGGCTGAGGCCCAGGAAGGTGAGCATGGCGAGCACCGGGGCGGCGAGGGCGAACACCAGGAGGTGCTTCCGGATGCGGTTCCTCTCCAGACCCGCGTGCATCAGGAACGACACCAGGCCGAACGCTGCCGGGGCCTGGGGGTTTCGGTTTTAGTCGTCTTTATTATCATTAGAACTGATCCACTTTACCTTTCAATACGTCTTAAAATGTATAATTTAATTTGATTGTAGTTATTAATTTAATTATGAAAAAAAAGAAGAACCAGGAGGAAATTTGTAAAATGTTCATATCAGATACTTATTTATAGACCATAAACAACATACACTAAACTAAAGGTTAAACCATAGACTGAAAATATGGACTATAGAAACATGAGCTTCACAGACTGCGGTCTCGGTTAGCTAGGCTGACCGCTGGACGCTGAGGGGGGGGACGGGACACACCTTGTGCAGCATGATGGCCACGAACACGATGAGCTGGACGCTGGTCTGGGAGGTGGAGGCTGCTGCCCCCAGAGCTACTCCATCAGCTGGGGAGAGGAGAGGGACACCGGTCAGCACGGGTCAGGGACCCCGGTCAGCACGGGTCAGGGACCCCGGTCAGCACGGGTCAGGGACCCCGGTCGGTACGGGTCAGGGACCCCGGTCAGCACGGGTCAGGGACCCCGGTCGGCACGGGTCAGGGACCCCGGTCAGCACGGGTCAGGGACCCCGGTGGGTACGGGTCAGGGACACCGGTCAGCACGGGTCAGGGACCCCGGTCAGCACGGGTCAGGGACACCGGTCAGCACGGGTCAGGGACCCCGGTCGGTACGGCCCTATCGTTCAGTCTCTGAGCGCTCAGGTAGTTTGGTGGTGACGGTGCACAGGGGCCACTGCAGCCCACTGGTACCAGGGAGGGTAAAGGAGCCATCTTACCTGCGGCGTGGACCACGAGCCCCAGGGTGGTGGTGATTTTGGAGGAGGCGATGCGGGCCGCCTCTGGGTCTAAACGGGACGACACCGACAACAGCTCATCAAGGCTCCACAACAACAACATGGTGATTCAAGGTCTACAGAACAATTCTCCATCTTTGGAATCCCAAACATTCATTCTCTAACTGTGACTAAAAGTAGAATGTCTTAAAATGTACGAATAATTTGGCAAATCACAAACTGAACTGTACGAACACTCAATTTAAGGTCAGGTGTTAGGGTGTTCGACCCGCTCCCGAAAAAGCTGTGTGTCAAGCCAAAACCCCAGCGTCCACAGCCTTGTGCCAGGACTACTGCTCCTGACTGTCTCTAAAGTAACGGCAAGTCGTTTTGGACAAATGACTAATAAGATTAAAACGGTGGCAGGAGCCGTAGTAGTAGGATCCGCTGACCCTGAGCGTCACTGCTGTGCATGTGGGAGCTGCCGATCTGGTCCACCAGCAGCATGAAGACGAAGCCCAGCACCAGGGACACGCCGATGTACGCGTGCAGCGACTCGTGTCCGTGGGCGTGGCCGTGGCCGTGCTCGCCGCCCGCCGGCAGACCGGCGTCCGTCTCCCCCTTGGTGTCCAACGCGTCCACCACCGGCCCTTGGCCCGTCCCGTGGTGGGCGCCTGCGGAGACACACAGAGAGAACGAGGACGTTAGACAGGTTTGTGTCTGCGTGGCACGTACACACAGACGTAACATGTACGTGTACACAGCGTTTACAAATGAAAGCCGCATGGACCAGAGGCTTAACATTGATAGAGACGTGTCGGGATTTCGATCCCTGTTCCCATTCACACATGACCCCATGCAGGAGATGTTCCGGAACAATTCTGGGATAGACTGCATGTGTGAAAGGGACTTGACTGGAGGCATCCTAGAGCAAGATGGCCCCTAACCCCCACCTGCTCCTTAAAGGGGAACGTTGCCCATTTTCAACCGGCTTTGTATCATTTCAATGTTTACCTTCCCTCCATGTTGCCTGCCCCCAGATCTCCCCACTACTTTTGTCCACCGGATGGCGCGAAACGCGGCATCTTACCCCAACTCCGTCAACTGATGGAGTTGGGGTAAGATGGAGTTGATGACCTGTATCTGAATTCACTGCGAGCCTCTTGGGCTAAAAGCATATGCTAAACAGCAGACTGCATGGTTCATGCCGTTGCTCCTTGGACTTTGTCCGATTTTGCGGTAAATCAAACAGATCCACAATCTACAACAGCTGCCGTACAATACCCGCCATGTTCCACTATGCTCTTGAGCAATGGGGCTTTCCAACAGTGATCAGAGACACGACACTGGTCGGGTCTACGCTCTCATGGCGGTGCCAACGCACCCGGCTAATGTTTAGTATTTTACACCCTGGACTTTTGACTCCACACGCCATAATGTCATGAGATGTCATGAGAGCCGTGAAAAACATTTTTCACAAGGGGACCAAAGTCCAGCAGCAGACACAGATGGGCGACGACCAGGAAAACATCACCTTCTAGGATTTCCTCGTACAGGGCATGCACGCCTTCGGGGATGATGACGGCCAGCGCCGTCCCGCACAACAAGCCCGCCCCGAGCACCGTCACCAGCTTCAGCTTCTCCTGGAGAGAGGGAGAGATGGGGAGAGAGAGAGAGAGAGAGAGAGAGAGAGAGAGAGAGAGAGAGAGAGAGAGACAGAGACACACGGGGTGGTGTTCACAAGCAGACTCGTTAACAACATGAAGCACATCCATGCTATGGAGTCACTCGATCCACCGCTCGGTCGAGTGACCAAAGTGGTGGATGATGATGATGATGATGATGATGATGATGATGATGACGATGACACTTACCTCCGAGAAGTTGACGGCCAGAGGTATGGTCCCGGCGACGTAGCAGCCCACCAACATGGCCAGGGACAGCAGGCTGATGGAGCTGAAGTCGTCCATAGCCGCAGACGTCTCGTTGAGATGTTTACTTACTTTTAAAAAAAAAACTTTTTTTTAAATCCCCGTTGACTTTGGGGTGGATACCATCAAGGAAATTAACATCTCACGATAACACCCCCGACGATCCGGCTCTCCTCCTCTGCGACCAGGAAGCCACGTTTCAGCGTCCCCCTACCTGGCTAACATAGCATCTACGTGAAGGCTAAACGGACTGGTTGGTGCTAGCTCCGCTAGGCTAGCTGGGCTAGCGGTAGCACACTTATAAACAACCCGTCCCTTCTGCGGACATCGCACGCTCTACGCGACAGGAGACGGCGGCGTCGCGGATCATGTCGGGGACCGAAGCAGATTGGTCTTTGGGTGTCGATTACTAATAAAGTGTAAATAAGCACTTTGCAAGCTGACAGCTAAGACTGCTGCTGCTGCTGCTGCTACTCGGTTGTTTGGTGCTACAGCTACAGTCCACTTCCGGGTTACGCGCCCCCCTCACCTTGGGCGCGCTCCCGTTTGTAGCGTCAGACATGCCACGTATCCGCGCACGTCACCGCCTTTGACCATGAAATACCATTAATACACTTTAGAAATAACTACATCACTAAGCCTTTGGACCCGTACAAAAATATTCAAAAAACAGTTGATTCTTTCATTTAGCAACATAATTACAGTCAGACAATACCATGCATATAAACTAATACATTTTCATAAAAAGAGGATGTTTATTAGTTCACACAACGGAGTAGTGCCTTAACATGACAACGGTAAATCAAAGCAGGAACGTGTCCCAACGGTCTCGGAAGATACTGATAAAATACATTTGTGGTGCGGCCCTCCACAAGCTCTCCAACAAACCAAACTCAAAGTTCATGCACTATGCCGTCGAGCTCGGCTCTCGGCAGAACACGCACGAAGACAGCGACGGCTCCTTTGCTGATGGAATGGGAGGGTGGAGGAGGAGGTGGAGGAGGTGGTGGAGGTGGTCCTGTCCGGCGTGTTTACAGTCTGGTGGGCCGGTAACCACGGCAGCAGAGGGCGTGTTCTAAAGGAGGAGGAGTCCAGCGGGGAGGGAGAGTGTCTTCACTTCACCAGGCCGATCTTCTTGGCTTCCGTTTCGTAAATCAGCAGCCGCCACATTTTAACGATGAAGACCTCCGCCTCTTCGTCTAGGACCTGCAGCAGCAGGACACGGGGGCGGGGCGGGAGGTTAACACGCGTGTGATCCATTAATGCATTAGGAACGAATGCGTCGATGACATTAATAGATCAGACGAGCAAACATTAAGATGATGCAATGATATGGATGCAAGCATCTGCTAAACGGCCGGTTGAGGAGGCAGGATGACGTGGTGGCTGGAGCCTCCCATCGCTGCCTGGAGCCTCCCGTCACTGCCTGCTCTTCAATTAATTCACTATAAATAACTCCCGGTGAAAGCCTCTGCTAAACGACGGCATACTTATAGAAATGACAATGTACAAAAAACTGGTCTTGGAACCATTCAACGTAACAAGGCAATAAAGTGGAAGTCAGCGGTGACATCAGCAGTCAGAAGGTGGAGCATGGCAGGGTTCTACTCACCATGGCAACATCATCCAGGATGCCCTGGGGTGTGCTGTGAGCCATCACCTGGGAGATAGAAACAGACATGCATTTCAACAAATATTCTTTACATCTGTTTTAATATATATATATTTGATATGTTATGTAAGTGAGTACATCATTTAACACTAAATTACAACTACATACAATAAAGAAATATATACATTAATAATGATGTATTGCACATTTGCAGTTTATGCTCATTTCTATATCCTTATTTTAATTGTTTATCGTTCAGCAACTAACTGGCACTGTGACCCCCTGCAAGATGAATGACCGTCTGCCTGGCACTGTGACCCCTGCAAGATGAATGACCTTCTATCCATCCAACTAAAAGGTGACCAAGCCCTGGGTTGAGAACACCACCAACCTTGGAACACACAAAGTCCACCAGCGTGGCCTCCTCCTCCCCGATGTATTCGATGATCTTCTTATTGATCCACGGTCTGATCCTGCGATCCATCAGAGTCTACAGGAACAAGAACATGGTCAACCATACGTCCACACCCCCCCCAACACACAGCCGACAAGGTGACTCTTGGGTCATGTTTCAAAATCCACCTCACAGAAAACGCTCAATAGATGTACGTTTGAACTTGACCAACTTAATGTTCCTGTCAAGCTAATGTCAAGTCAATGTTATTTCTATAACCCTGCATCACAGTTCCATTCCCCCAGGGCTTCACAGGCCAATACTACACAACACTCCCAACCCCATGCCCTCTGAAGGGGAAGAAAAGGGACGTTGAGGCAACCCAATACTCTACAGCAAAGTGTAAGTACTCCCGAGTCCATGTGCTCACCGAGTCCACCATGGACCAGTCCAGGGGGTAGGTGAAGAGCTCCGGCCGGGCCGTGGGGATCTTCTCGATCAGGCTCTTGATGTGCTTGCGCTTCTCCTCCGTGTTCACGTTGCCCTTGGCGCTGGGGATCTCGGCGCCGTCCAGGCCCAGGCTCTTGTCGTCGTCCCCGTAGTCCAGGGGCACCAGCTTCCTCTTGCGGGGCTGGTCCTCCGCCTCCTCCTCGTCAAACTTGTTGAAGACGCTATCCACCGTGGCCAACTTCTTGCGCTTGCCGGTGTTGGGCTGGGTGGGGCTGCTGGTGGTGCCTGACGGAGGGGAGAAGGACACGTCTGGTAAAGGTGCGTTCACTCGGAGACGCGTCAAGACCGCTCTATTGTTCTCACCAGTCTGTTCATCGATGGAGATCCGTGTCAAGTCAAGTTTACGTCTCAAAGCCTTATTGTCCACATGCAGGCGTACAGAAATTGAAGTCGTTTGGCCTCGCAGAGCGGCAGGGAAATAACGAGAGAGACAATCGATTGAACACGAGTCTCATTGTTCAGCGAGAGGACATTTGTTGCAGAAAAACAAAGGCCATTATGTCTTAGAAACTAAAAATCTGTTACTTTAGGAAAAAAAACATGTTATTTACGAGAGCATGGCGAGAAGGTGTCGCAGGAGAGCAGATGTTGTGAAATGTGAGATCGTCTCGTGGTGTTTTACAAAAGGGCCAAGTGGCCTGGCAGAGACCCTCGTCTACTGAGATCCAACACGGCCCCCCGGCTCTTCACAGCTCAGTGAAGAGCCAGGGGCTGATGGAGCGCGTTTAACGCCACCAGAGAGGAGCGTTCAGCACAGCGAGTCGCCTTCTTAAGCAGGTTTCAAATGAGATGTTTAGAAGAGCACAGGGAGTGTAATTATGCACCCAGAAGAGAGACAACCCTGACTACATCATCAACAACATGTTATATTGTTGAGTCTTTCTATGACTCAACAATATATGAAAAGCCTTTGGGGAGACAAAGCAAATGCATGAAGCTCTTGTCTGCATCAGATCAAACAAACAACAACTTGGCAACAACCTGGCCTAAAATGTATAATAATATGGGCAGCATACAGTTAATCCTTGGTATTGTGTTTCGTCTTATACTATAGGTAATCTCCATATTGTGGTGTTTGTTATGGTAGTAATATTGTGTCTCTTAACAGGATCTTCTTACCTAGTTTGAGGCTGAGGCCGATCTTGGGCCGGAGCTCCTCGGGAGGCTGCACCTCCGGGGAGTTCTCCCCAGGGATGATGATGCCGCAGGGGGACTCGTTGCCGGGCGTGTTGGGCGTGGCGCCGCCGCTGCCGGACGACAGCGAGGGGGCGGACGTGACGGGCCGTAGCGTGGGCTTCAGGCCGGGCTTGCCGTCCTGCGAGTCCTCGCCGTCCTGGTACTCCTCCTCTTCCTCCTCCTCCAGACCCCCTTCCTCCACCTCCTCCTCCGAGTGGGGCGGAGGAGGCCCGCGGGGAGCCGGCTCTGCCGGCTTCGTCGACCCTCTCCTCTCCACCCGGTCTCGCTCTCGCTCCCGGTCCCGGTCGTGGTTGCGTTCTCGGTCATGGTTGCGGTCCCGCTCGCGGTCCCGCTCCTTGTGGCTCTTCTCCTGGGGGGGCTCCTCCTCGGGCTCCAGCTTCAGGGGAGGCTGCCGCCGGCGCTCCGCCTCCTCCTCCATCTGAAGACCACCCAGACGCTTAAACATTGTCCAACAGTATGCCACGATGGACCCACAAGGCGGGGCTTCAGAGCACTACATAAGTATTTTGCTAGTTGCCAGGTATTCACGACATGACTAAAAGGACAGAAGCAGCAACATTATGCGGAAACCTGAATTTTACCGTCTTGTTTCTGGGTCTATTGCTCGGATTCAATACGAAAGGTATCATCATTCATATTTAAACAGTTTGTTTATCCGCCCCTTTGGCACACAATACACAATCACTAAAAAGGGAGACCTCAGGGCGTCTTCCTCGTCCCCCTGGATTTTGGAGTTTATTCCCAGAACGTGTCAGACCTGAGGCTTAGTGGTTGAACGTGGTTCTGTGTAACAAGTCTAGTTGATGCAAATGTGTAAAGACAGCTTAGGATGGAAATGGTAATTGGACTGCATCTATACAGCGCTTTCCTAGCCTGTCACCACTCAAAGCCCTTTAGAACCATTGCCTCACATTCACCCATTCATACACACAGTCATACACCGATGGCGGTGTCAACCACGCAAGGCAACAGCCAGCCGGTCGGGAGCAGTTAGGGTTAGGCGTCTTGCTCAGGGCTCATCTTGACACTAAACTAGGAGGAGCCGGGGATCCAACGACCCGCTGCACCTCCCGGGCTACTGCCGCCCAAGCTGAAGCAGCGGAGGCAGGACTCACCCTCTGCAGCTCGGCGTCGGGGTCCGGGTGGCCCTCGGCCAGGAGCCGCTGCCGGATCTCCTCGTGCTCCTCCTTCTCCCGCTTGCGGTCCCGCTCATCCAGCTCCGCCTCCTTTTCCCTGTCGCGCAGACGTTTCTGCAGAGCGCTGCCCCTGGAGGACGCCGTGACAACCAACGGTGAGGTGAGGTGATGGGTGCAGTGATGCGTCAGTTGAACCACGGACGGCCGGTTGTCCTCACCTGTAGTACTTTGGGTCATCTCTGTCGTCGTCGTAGTCTTCAAGGAACTCCTTTAGTCTCTTGGCCTCTTTTGTCTGAAAATAAAAACAATTAAAAGTACAATTTAATCATAATAAAAGTACAACTCATATCTACATGCAACACTGCTACCACAACTACCGAGTCACTTCACAGATGTTTTATCCAAAGTAACTTCCAGATACTTGTCATTATGAAGCAGGTGAGGGCGTCCTGCTCATGGACATTTGGGGATTAAACCCAGTACCTTTCAGCTGGGATTCACACACCCTAGCCAATACACTCATCCTGCCCCCTAATAATAATAACAATAATAATAATAATATCATATATTTAAAGGTTCAACATCTAGTGAATAAAACAAGATGGCCGCCGGCGGGCCGGGGTTACCGTCTCCCGGCGCCGCTCGTCGTCACGCTCCGTCTCTTTGCTGTAGTCGCGAGCCTTCTTCCTCTCCCGGATCTCCCAGTTCTTCAGCCGCTGTGGACACCCAGCAACCAACCATCTCAAATCAACCAATCACGGAGCATCTCAAATCAACCAATCACGGAGCATCTCAAAATCAACCCGGCAGCATTTCAACCAATCAGGGAGCATCTCAAAACAAGCCGGCAGCATTGTAACCCACGTTCCCTCCTGATCTCACGTGGGTCAGCGGAGGAGACTCCTGGTTCTCCTGGTACCACCACCACCACCGCTCACTCACCTCCTGGTTCTCCTGGTACCACCACCACCACCGCTCACTCACCTCCTGGTTCTCCTGGTACCACCGCTCACTCACCTCCTGGTTCTCCTGGTACCACCACCACCACCGCTCACTCACCTCCTGGTTCTCCTGGTACCACCACCACCACCGCTCACTCACCTCCTGGTAGGCCGCCTCCTTGTCCCGGAGCCTCCTCTCCAGCCGCCGGCGCTCGTACACGTCCTCCTCGTCCTCCTCCCTCTCTCGCTTCTTGTCCTCCCGGGTCCTCTCTCTGGAACCAAGAGAGAGAACAGTTCTTTGACCCGTCCCGGTCCACTGTGGCGGGGGGGGTCAAGAGCACACAGTTGCCCTTGGTGACCTTTGACCCGTACCTGGATCTGCTGCGCTCCTCGCTGCCGTCGCGGCTCCTGTCCCTCTCCCTCTCTCTCTCCCTCTCCTTGGTCCTCTCTCGCTCCCGCTCCCTCTCCCGCTCGCGGTCCCGGTCGCGCTCCCGGTCCCGGTCCCTCTCGCGCTCCTTGTCTCGCTCCCTCTCGCGCTCCTTCTCCTTCTCCCGGTCTCGCCGCTCCCTCTCCCTCTCCCGCTCCTTGTCTCGCTCCCTCCTCTCCTTCTCCAGCTCCAGACGCTCCTTCTCCTTTTTGCCCTTCTCCTCCTCCAGTTTCTACAGAGAGCCGCCCGACAGAGGGGTGGGGGTGGGTGGAGAAACAAAACAAGGGGGGACAATTGGTCTGGCCGCTAAAACAAACAGAGCACACGACTCCAGCATGAACAACCAGACAGTAGCTAGCTATCAACTGCACCAGGAGGAGGAGCCTGCACGGCATCTTAATCAATATCAACATTTCAATGAGAAGCATGATTAGATAAATAGAAGGAGAATGGAGAGAAGAACCCCCAGGAGGTCTCTGGGACAGCCATGGTCACATACTGATGCAGTCATGGGCTGCAGGAGGGCGGCCAGGGCTGCAGGGGGGGGCGCCACCCCGAGAACATAGCCTCCGGTCGGGCCTGAGTGGGCTCTCTCCGAGTGGAGGGAGCGAGGGACCTGGGCACGAGTTTGTTGTTCACGGTACAGTTCACTACATTTTTTAGTTCATGTTCATCACTCATAGTCATGTGACACTTTGATGGATAATCTGACTAACGTGTGCTGCAAGAACCGAAGAGGAAGCTCTGTTTTTAACAGTTTCGGCCCTGGCTGATGTGTTTGGATGAGGGACAGACCAGAGGTTAAAAGCTAACCTAAAAATGTCCGTTGGCAGGTGTCATGGAGTTTTAAGTATGTGGTGTATTTAGAAAGCTCTCCGACCTGTTAAGATTAAATAGTCAGATTTTGTCA
>OMNR01037806.1:2898-16854 GCA_900303205.1 Mora moro
AGAGGCGGAGGCTGCGGAGCTGGCTGCGGCGGAGGCGGCGGAGAAGGCGGCGAGAAAGGCGGAGGCACTGGCCGCAAAGAAGGCCGCGGCGCTAGCGGCTAAGAAGGAACGGGAGGCTGCGGGGAACGCAGAGCCCAAGAAAAAGAAAAAAGACAAAGAAGCTAAAAAGAAAATGGCAGTCAAAAAGGCAGCACGGAAAGAGACATCTGAGACGATGGGAGAAGAAGGAGAAGAAGAAGAAGAAGATGAAGAAGAAGAAGAAGAAGAAGAAGAAGGAGAAGGAGAAGAAGAGACGGTTGCTAAGGAACCAGTGGAGGGAGAGGAAGTCGAGGGGACACCCGTGGAGGAGAAGAAGAAGAAAAGAGTGAGGAAAGGCGCTCTGGTTCCTGATGTGGTCGTTGGTGAGATGCCTCATAGCACGATTCAAAACTGTGATGCGGGGTAACAACGGAAGAGTGAGAGAATGTTAGTGATCGGATAGTCCCACTGACTGACCGACTGACCGGTGTGTTGTCTTTAGACCCAGGCGTGTACTTCACCCAAGGCCTTTCCGACGTGAGAGCCGTGATTGGCACCGAGGCTGAACTGGTCTGCAAGCTGAGCAGTGCGGACTGCGATGGCGTCTGGTACAAAGAGGGTCAACAGGTGACGATATGGGTGCGGGCGTAGGATAGTCTAGTGTTTGACTCCAAGCCCTGAGGTTGTGGGTTTGATCCCCAAAGCTGATAGTCTAGCTGCAGGCATCCTTGAGCAACGTGCCTAACCCCACCTTACCATTTTCTACTCATTAGTAATGAAGAAGCGTCTGATAAATGACTTAATCGTAATAAGAACTCAATGATATCAGTAAAGAAACGATTAATGTAACATTCTAAATATCTAAGAAAGTATTTTGGAGAGTTTCCAAATGTAAGCATCTGTCTTTTTGTGTGAATTACAGTTAACATCAACAGAAGATGTGTGCATCAGTAAAGAAGGGGCCTTTCACAAACTCATCTTCAAAAACTGCAAGGATGAAGACACTGGAAAGTACAGATTTGAAGCAGATGGACGTAAAACAGAGGCTGTGATAAATGTTGAAGGTAACTATATACGTAACAATGTGTATGTAACTATACTATATACATATACATATACATGCGTGTCTAAAGTGAACAGATAACCATGTAGATACATAACTGCAGCATTCTTGATAAGCTGAATATAGGGTTGTTATAAAGGGGTACAATAGTCTGGTGTCTAGACTGAATCCCCATCCTACCTGTAAAACCATTCTAACTTAACTAACTCATCTACCTGCTCCTCAAGTTGCTTGGGATGAAAGCATCTCCTAAATGAAGTAATTGTTGAATACATCCGTAACATAATTGTATGTTTTTATCCCAAGATCCACCCAGAATCAACAGCGAGGATCTGGAGGAGTTCTCAAAACCGTCGGTCATCAAAGTCGGACAGAGCGTCGCCTTCGAGGTTTCCTTTGAGGGCAGAGAACCCATGAAGATCCAGTGGTTCATTGAGGACGAGGAGGTGCTGGATGACACCCACGTTAAGATCGAGAAGTCTTCCACACACACCCGCCTTCTGCTCACCAAGTGCCAGCGCAAGATCTCGGGGGAAGTGAAGATTAAGATTAAAAACGAATGTGGAACCATCGAGGCCGTCAAACAGCTCAATATATTAGGTACTGCTTGCAAATTAATACAAATAGAGTAAATTCAAAGTAAAACTGGTATTAAAGTAAAACTAAGTCTTTTGAACTACAGTAACAATCAGTGGTACGCTCTTTAATTACAGATAAACCAACACCACCACAAGGGCCAATGGATATTATTGAAAGTTCGGCCAGTTGCATTGAGTTTAAATGGAGGCCTCCCAAAGATGCTGGTGGCTCTCCCATCACAGACTACATTCTAGAGCGCCAGCAAATTGGCCGAAACAGTTGGAAGAAACTTGGTAAGATCGGTCCAGAGGCCAAGTACAGAGACACAGACGTAGACCATGGTAGAAAGTATTGTTACCACATAAGGGCTGAAACCACACAGGGTACCAGTGAAATGATCGAAACGGATGACATTCAGGCTGGAACCAAAGGTGAGTGTTAGCTTAGCACTGGAGACATTTGAATGTTTGCAATCATCAGTAGAGTGATCATTTTTTACATCATGACTTCTGTTATTTTTCAGCATACCCTGGTCCTCCTTCTGCACCGAAGATTGTCAGTGCATTCAAGGACTGCATCAACCTGGCTTGGACTGCTCCTTCGAACACTGGAGGGACGAACCTTCTGGGATACAATGTGGAGAAACGCAAGAACGGGAGCAATCTGTGGGGTCCCGTCAACCCACCCGAGGAGCCAATCAGGGGTAGGCGGCCCAATTTAATTTCATCATTACTTTTTCTGCTTTGTTTATGTTACCTTTATATGACTTGATTACCTCAATCTATATTGATTGTGTTCATCTAAATCAGGTCTTATGGTCTAATAGGTCTAATAATATGATTCCTCTTATCCCCCAAACAGAGAGAAAGTACGGAGTGAAAGATGTTGTGGAAGGGATCGAGTATGAATTCAGAGTTTCAGCTGTCAACATCTCTGGTGCTGGGGAGCCAAGCACGCCGTCAGAGTTTGTATTCGCAAGAGATCCAAAGAGTACGTTTCAGGCCAAACTAACAAAGCATTGTCTTCCCGACACTGAGATAACAACAGCAATTAGTCATTAAGCCTTCATTAAAACCAACTTCCACTTTACAGAGCCACCCGGTCACGTTATTGATCTGAAGGTATCAGACTCCACCTACAGCACCTTGTCACTGGCATGGATAAAACCATGGGAAGAAGAAGGGGTCCAGGATGAGGCCAAGGGATATTTTGTGGAGCTCAGACCAGCAGAAAACACAGAATGGAGTCGCTGTAACTCGAGTGCTATCATTATGTGCTCCTTTACTATTATGGGTCTTAAATCCATGGCCATGTACTGGGTGAGAGTAGTGGCCACCAATGAGGGAGGAGACGGAGAACCACAGGAACTGGACAACTACATTATCGCCATGCCACCTCCAGGTTAAGTCAACAAAAAACTATTTCCAATACACAAATACTTATTCTACTATCCATCATTCATTCAATTGTAATACATGATATCTAAAACATGTCTCCTGTTTACAGTGAGACCTAAATTCACTGACCAGAAAATGAAGAGCTTCCACGTTATAAGAGCTGGGAACACAGCGAGAATTAACGTCAATTTTGAGGTTTGGTCGAAACACTGACACAAACATGTGAAACAAAATGCAATGCGATATCTCAACTTTGTTTCCTTAAAGATTTCTAAAATTCCCTGTAACCTTGTCTTAAAAAAAAAAAAAAGGTTGTTCTCCGTGTGCTCTCTGCTTTCCTGTAGGCATCTCCGGTGCCGAGAATCACGTGGCTGAAGGACGCGGTGCCCGTGTCCAAGCGCATGGCAGTGAGCAACGGCGACAACTCCTCTCAGCTGCTCATCCCCGCGGCCGAGCGCACGGACACAGGGATCTACACCATCCTGGTCAAAAACATGGTTGGCCAGGAGAGCTTCAGCTTTGAGATAAGAGTGACAGGTATCATTGTGGAACTAACGCACTGGATTTGAGATTATATCTAGAGCTATCGGAGGCCACTTACAAATGAGGCTGAGAACAATCCAAGCATTCAGTCAAAAGTGGAGTAACTACAACAAAATGAAAGTTTCATGTGCTGCACGAGCCACGTAAACAAAAAACATAATACTACTTGACAGTGCAGAGTAGCTATAGGAATCAGAGCTGAAAAATACCTGTATACATGTGCAGGATTAAAAAAACCGACATACTGTCCTGGCTGGTGGTAACACAAATTGTACTGTGCCTTTACTAGTCTGCATATAATATAGTTTGAAATAGAGATCAGGACATCAAGACATTTTTTTTTTCCAGGTATGTTTTTTATTATCACATTAAATAACGTTGATGTATCTATTTGATTCGTTTCAATAATGCTGTATATACTGTTAATATTGTTGACCTCAACTGTTAGTAATGTTTGCATTTATTTTTTGCATTTACATTGCATTCATATTTGTATAGTTTTTTACTCTTGTTTACATATTTGTATCTCTTCATTTCTTTTAACTACAGCCCTGTTCTTTCTGCTGTGAAACCAAAATGCAATAAAGTATCATCTTATCTAATCTTTTCCAGACGACCCTAAGCCCCCGGGCCCGGTGGAGCTGGATGAGAATGTTCCGGGAACAGTCACCGTGTCCTGGACGCCCTCTCCAGACGAGAAGAGGGACGACCGGCTGCACTACATTGTCACCAAGCGAGACTCTGTCAAGCGCACCTGGCAGACCGTGGCCGAGCGCCTGTTCAACAACAAGTTCACCGCCATCAACATCATGGCCGGCACGCAGTATCACTTCCGCGTCTATGCCAAGAATGACATGGGCCTTTCCAAACCCTCTGAGTCAGCAACCTGGGAAGTTGGCAAGAGGAAAGGTATGCTTCAATATTCCTCACAGGAGGGGGGAGGAGACACATGTCGACATGACGCTCTCTCCAATGCACACATTGCTTTGCATTGCAATAAACACTGAAATCCATTGAGCGTTACACTTTTGGGTTAAAAGGTTTTTCATTTGGCATATTGTAAACAAAAACAAAAACTGCTTACTTTTCAAATCTGCATTGAAACCCTTTGGGGCAATTCTGCCCATCAATATACGTCCTCTAAAAGTGCTTGTTTTTTCCACTGATTGTTAGACAACGTTGTTATCCTTTAATTTGGCTTATTTCTATACTTTCTTTCAATTATCTGGCTTAGGTTGCTGAACCTAAAAGCACTGGTGGGATGATCCGTTTTTAATTTGGCTTGTATCATCCCGAAAACTATCCTACACCAACGGTTCTTTCTCTTAAAATCTAATTTGTGTTGAATCATTGAATTAATGTCTTTCATCTCCTTTACCTCCAGAAAAGTTCACGCTCAACCTGCCTGAATCTAAGGGCTGCAGCTTCGAGGCTCCTCCGTCCTTCTCCGTCCCGCTGAAGATGCACACCAGCCCAGAGACCTACGAGTGCTACATGAGCTGCGCCGTGACGGGCAACCCCAAGCCCAGCGTCACCTGGTACCGCAACAACATCAGCCTCAACACCAACACCAACTACTACATCACCAACACTTGCGGAGTGTGCTCCATGGTGATCCTGAGGGTGGGCTCCAAGGACAACGGAGAATACACCATCGCCGCCCAGAACTCGATGGGCAGAGTGGAGTGTTCCACTAAACTCACCGTGAAAGGTACGACACCGACAGTCTCTAGGCTGAGCAGGGCTTCCCAAAGTTGTTGTATACCATGACCCATCTGGAGGGTCATGGTGGGTAGCATTACTCCCTTGCAGCTAGAGCATGTTCTTCCTGTGTTTCCCTTTGCTCTTCTCTCTCCATTTACAAACACATGCTAGTTAGGCTCTGTGGAGACTCCTCATTGAAGGCCTTTTGACCATGAATAGTCTGTGACTCGTGTCTGATTCATAGTGACTCTACTCTCAGCTGGCATAAGCTTCAGGCCTTCACATTCCAGATCGGGAATAAGCAGTGAAAGAAATATATGGATGGTTTTAACTTTTGTATTTATTTATATATTCTTCTCTGCTCTCCATGTTTTTCAGATTAAGGCAAAACTGGAGGATCTCACAGGAAATGCTTCGATTTAAATGCATAGGACATAAATAATTCACTTTTTTTTTGAAGTATGAGTTATTTCTGTCCGACATGATTTCTGTTTTACAAATGGTGCCATTTTAATGTATTAACAGTAGTGAAGAATGTTGGATGAATATTCAAGAGGACGTAGGTAAATACAATATGTCTGTTTATGTAATATTTATATTCAAATATTTCTACGTAAGGCTGGCAGGATGGACAGAAGCCTGGATAAAACCCATGAGCACAACAATTCAGTGGAAAAATATGCTAACGCTTTTTTGAGCACAATTTTTGAGGCATATGTTTATGTTAAGCATCCACTGACTATGATTTGGGAAGACGCGAGCAAACGGTGTATTAAGTGGGCCCAAGGCCTATTTCATTTAGCGTTCAGGGCTGTTTCTTGAGCTTCGCCAGATTTAATATGTTGCTGATCTAATAAAAGCATATCTTTTGCTTTTGGAATTGCTACTCGTTTACTATCTGATACAATTGTATTAGGACTTCTGCTTTATATTTTTTTAGAATAGCTAATACATACAAATGTATTACAAAAAAAACCCTGCTGAACAAATCAGCCAAACAGCGCCAGCCCTGGTCAAATACATGCCAGTGTAATTCTTGTTTGCTGAAACATTGTTGTCATGTTCCCAACAAGTTGACACCTGATACTACAAAAAAAATCTGTATTGGATGTTTAATTTGAATGATTAATTGTATTATACATTAATTATTTATTTTTTTGATTGCTTAACTTATTAACATTAGCTCAATCCAACTGCTGAAACTAATCATAGTCTAATTAAGTACAGCATACAAATCCAGAATACATAGATTGTTTTAATAGCATCAGTATTAGTCGTGGTTAGGTTTAATATGCAATGGTTATTTGTGACTAGATGTATGTAACTGTGCACATATGACATTATAATGTTGTATGTTGTATGTTCTAATATAATGTTTGGACATTGCATTGTCTTAAGACATTATAAATATGCTAAGCTACCGTATCATTGCAGGTTCTGCTTCTCTCCATACTGTACTGTAAAACACTGGCTTTGTCTCTGCCAACTGCTGCACGGCTTCAAGTTTCCCTTTTACTGCACGCATGCCGTTGTGTAGAGTTAATAATGGAAAGTCATAAATGATGAAAAAAGAAAGGAAAAACATTGCGTGCGTTGCTGAGTGTACTGTAAACATGTGAACATGAATCATCGGTAGTCAGCCATCTTGAGTATGTAAAGACTACAAGACATGCTAGTGTCACTGGTAGTAGCATAGCTCCCACTCTGATTATTGACATGTATTTATTTGTTAGTTAACAAAGGATATAGACATTCAACACGTGTGTTACCACTTGCATACTTTCTCTGTCACATGGAACTGCTTTTAAATATGGAAGGAATTCTTTAGGAAGACATGCAAACAAGGTGCTAATGTTTGCCGGATTTGTCCAAAGTATTTTCCTTCCTCTCTTTATGTAACTGTAGAAAGCATGTCAGCTCTATCAAAAGACAGTAGTTAACCTCTTCATCACTAGGCCTCTTAGGTTTTTGCCGAATATAACATACCCAAAGTGAATAGAGTATATATCCACAACTACTAAGGGCTATAATATGTGGTGTATTGATATCAAAAGATAACACCTGTGAGATTGTTGTGCAAGTGAAATAATCCATGTGGATGCTTACTGGGTCAGAGTGAATAAAGCTGGAACACAGCATAAAAATGGAAAATGTAATTTCTGCCTGAAATAAATGTAGTGTTTTAGAGTGAATACCACCCAGTGCGTCATCAGTTGGTAGCCCAGTAGTACTACAGGACCATAGCACTACATCTGATGAGTACTAGTGTTGTCACGGTTACCGGTGTTACACGGTGTTGGATGCACCACCGGTGGGATTTTATTCACACCGTCCTCACCATAATTTTGCTATTATTATTATTATTATTATTATTATTATTATTACTATTTCAATGTTTAAACGAAGGCAAAATATCCCCAAAAGCTCGACCTACTAATCATAACGGGTTGGTAATTTAATAACCATGAATAGAACAGGTAGTGATCTTTTCCTTGTCTGGCGCTCCGTCCTCCACAACAGTGCCCGTGTGTTTTCTCTTGGTGAACAGCGCTAGTCTTGCCGTGCAATTGCATCAAAACCCAAAATGTTATTACCTTATTTGTGTTATACCACCTTATTTGTACTCTCATATTATGTAAGCCGTGGGTCTTCGGAAACGTTTAGGCTCTGGACGCGGGTCCTCTCGGGATGGACAGGTTAACACAAAATACCGTTCTATTATCATCCATCCCTTTGATGCAACTATATTTAGCTTTACTGCGCTATACAACACTACAACAACAACATGCTATAGCACACACTGCTTTGTTGACAAAAGGCATGCATATAGTGTACCATCCATAGAGATATGAAACGCACGCGATTGGGTGGTGCGAACGTGCAAGTTCAAAAGCAGTGTTTACCATGGTTTTACTCACGCCTCTGACCCGGTTGGCCTCTGTAATAAATGCCTCGCAGAACATCAAGCCTCTCGTATCATCTGTCCGTGCCTTCGGCCCGTCACGCAGTCTCGCACACCGGCCATTTATTGCACATCCTGAAATATCCACAACACACAATGAGTCGTGCCCAAACAGAGCATAGCTGTGCGGTTGCTAAGACGACAATAACAATGTGTCAGGGTTTTGACTTTCACAGAATCACGACCCTTTTGAATAACTGACTGGGGCTGTGCAAATAAACATCAAACGTTTATGACACGGGACCAAAGTGTAGCTGCTAAATCCCTTTTATCACAGTGTATTGTCATCCCGATGTGATACATCTTTAACACATCAATTATTGATATATGTATTATTATTATTATTATTATTATTATTATTATTATTATTATTATTATTATTTATATATTATTATTTTATAAAAGTACATAGCTGGGGGCTTGTTTTGCTCGTACCTGGGTAGCTACCTTGTTCTGGTAATGATGCCAGAGATCATCGGCCTCATTTTTCACTGCCAGCACTTTACTAATGCAGGACGGCACCTTCGGAATTGTGCTCTTCTGTTTGTATTCTACGTTGCACTGTGAGCTTAACATTGCGTCAGCGAGTTACAAGGTAGGCCTATTAACTGTGCGAGCCAGACGGTAATACTGATTGACAGCCACTGTGGCAAAGGATCACCTTCTTTATACTGTAGTTAATGAGCTGAGGACATGGAGAAATGCACAGTCCAGACTCATAATGTTCAGATGTTTTGGAGTAAAGTAATGACTAACCTAGTGAACCTCATCTACATAATAGAACATTTTTAGTTTGTACATTATTGTACTTAGTTCCGTTTAACAGCTGTCACTCATTTACAAAACTGGAGTTATGATGTAAATATTATGACAAACTGTGGTTAAACCTATGGATGTAATTCATAGGGAAGATATGCTTTTCATTTGTACTTAAGTACTTCATTTTGTACTTCATCTTTCAAGTATTTAATTCACACAGGAGTATACAGAAATAGGCTTTACCCTGTGGTTATTTTATATCGACTATTTATTGAATTAATTACAAGAAAACATGCTATATTGTGATATATATCGTTATCGAGATATTAAATGACCTATATCGGAATAGAATATTTTGGCCGTATTGCCCTTTCGCGCGTCACACGGCTGTGTGCTTTGGGCTTTAAACTTAAAATTACATTTTTATTCCACTTTGAACTCCCAGCTTACATAAGACAACCTGGCTCCACCAGCACTAACTCCACCTGTAGTGAATAACAATAACTCTTCATCAGCACCACCTGTCTGATGCTGTCAAGCAAGACAATGTGTTATTATCAGAATCAAAAGGTGATTTATTGCCATGTAGGTTACCCATACATACAAGGACTTTGTCTTGGTACATCTATTCATGGAAGCAACCCCGATCTGTTTCAGATGCACAAGGAAGCAAACTTTTGCTGTATTGTTTATCTTCCAGCACATATATACTTTTTTACGACAAATAATGTGTCAAGAACTTCTTGGAGCTTGAACCAAAGCAAAAAATCCTGATGACCCACAATGAACCACGGTGAATCTGCATTTCTTACTGGCAGTGAGCTGCAGGAGATCCTCTTTGTACCATCTGGCATGGCTCCTCACCAGCCTCCCCTACAGCTCCTTAACCCCCCCCATCTGGAACATGTAACCAGGGAGCAGCCATCTCACAACCTCTGGAGGCCACTTGACCCGACGTGTGGATTCTCAAGTACCAGGTCTAGACTCAGAAATTACCGTGAGGAAATAATGAACTAACAAAAAGTGTTGATGTTGAGGTTTTTTCGTTGTTGCTTGCACCAAGAAATATATCATTAAAATATATCACCTAATGTCATTAATATGGGGATAAAAATGCCAAACTGACTTATTGTTTAGCTTATAAATCAATGTTTAATCAGCGTTCATGACAATCCCATAATGACGCCAATCTGTCCTTGCTGACAAGAGAAGGGAATAATGCTCTAATTTTCACAGATGTTCCGTATACACATCATGGAAATGATCAGGGTTGTTACCATTTATTGTGAATACATGGTTAGAATGACGAGGTTTATGCACACTGCAACATTTAGCAGTGTTCTCTCACTCCCTCATTCACAGGCCCTGCCTCTCATCCCTTACCCATCTCTTCAAAATGTGGAGGTGACAAAGAATACAATTCATTAAGACTGCAAATCCAAAGCCTTTAATTTGATGAAATGAATTGACTGAGGATTGATTGAAATACGTTTGATGTAGAACTATACGTCATCTTTTACGCAGTCCCTCAAACACTGTGTGTAACACATGGGAAAAGGGCCCACTCTATGTAGTTCTGTTGTTGAATAATAGTAAAAATAGTTGTAGATTCATTCTCTGGCTATGCCCTGTTCTCATTAGACCTAAAAGCTTATAATTTTGTCCATATAACACACCTTAAGAAAAAGTATTATTCGTCCTTGCAGTTTTCTTATTGGTCAGTCAAAGGATTACATATACAGTTGCCATCCGAAATAGCCTATAGACACCCAATAAACACATTGTAATTTTAGCTCGTGTCAACAGGCATGTCGTTCGTGTGTCTAAAGTTAACAGTAATATAGGGCCTTTCTCTGTCCTTTTACTATCAGAAGTGTGTGAAGCAAATATGTATTTATTATCTATTTATAGTGCTGGCATTCACAATTGTGAGTATTTGTGACTTAAAATACTCACGTTATTTACAGACAGAGAGAATCCAGGGAACACCAACTGTATGTACTTTTATTTTGAAATATAATATTATTTCATTAATATTGCAATGTTTCAGTCTTGACATTTTTAAGGCTCACTGTGTGAGACTTAGGGTTAGGGTTAGGTTAGGTACACCTGGCTTGTAAGGTATGTCATAGCCTTTAGATGGTGTATGTATGAAATATAGACTTTCAATGGGTTTCCACTAAACAGTCAAACCTCAGCCTTCGTTCTTTTTTCGTCTGTCGTTCTTTTTGATGGATGACGTGAATTTGAAAAAAATAAAACATAGCTTTCATTCCTGATAGTCCCTCACCATGCCCCCCTCCTCCCCTGGACAAGGGGCCTGTGGTCTAAGCCAAACACACAAAAAAAGGTTCCGTGTCTGTCTATGGAACCAGGAAGCCGGTTGTAGAACATTCCTGTCAGTATTTATGAGCTTGCAGAGCAGAGAGGGAGGTGGCACTCCTGTACCAGCCTGAGCAGCAGCACCACCGCAGTGGATGAAGCGACTTCTGAGGTAGGTCTGTCCCTCTTCCGCTCATCTATGGGAGCAACGGGGGGGTTTTCTGTGGTTTCAGCCATCCCTAATGGGAATATAGGCTACTTCTTATCATGAGATTGATTCAGTGACGACATCCGGTTGAAGGATATCATTAAGAAAATAGTTAAGTTGTGATCTTGTTTTTGTGGGTCATCATATATGGATCCTTTGCCAGCTATTTTGGTCTGACACTTGGTGAAAAGTGCTCTGCTTTTTTTTTATTCAAAATGTCGGGACTCGCAAATGGTTTGAAAGATTTGGTTAGAGTAGGCATCAAATTCACCTTCCTACTTTTCAAATATGAAATATGAAATATTTCGTATTCTAAATCAGTACAGTAAAAAAAGAAAACAAGGTAAAAAAAAAAATCAGCAATGATATAATTGGTAACCATTTTGTTAAAATGTGGTCATACGCACATATTGAGTATAGCAGACCCTACATGAGATCACATGTATTTTGAGGACTCACTCCTAATCTGTAATCTGTAATCTGTAATCCAACAAATATTGAAATTGAATTGATATTGACATATTGCACAAGTGTGTATGTATGTATTTCAGTCAGACATACAGGATACATATTTAGCCAGTTACAGCACCTACATATTTGTGTGCTTAAGTCACCAGATCTTAGTCACACGTGTGGTATGACCATGGTGTTAGAAGAGTTCTGCCCCAGCCCATCATTTTTATGATGCTGGGCTGGGTTACCGGGGATACCGTCCTGAGCTATGTCTCAGAACTGCTCACATAAGCAACCAGTAGCATTAACCCTAGCAGCAGCTGCATTCTTAAAGACTAAAAGTGTTCCCTATGTAGACCGTGTGACACCAAGTTCAAGTAACTGTCAAAAAAAGATGTATTACACATATGCTCAAAAATATTGTAATATATTATAATTTGTATTTTAAATTTTTCGTTTTTAAAAAGTACAAAATATGAGACATGAATAATATTTAAGTCAATCGAATGTGATGATCAATTTCCTGCTAACTCACCTATCGTGCCATAACTAATGATGGAAGATTTATAGTGATGAGACCAACTCGATGGGACATGTGACCTATCATGTGACAATCTAACATCGTCCATCAGCCCTGGGTCTACACGTCAGACCCTGAACTGTGCTGGGTTTCTCTGCTGTCATGGGAGGAATTCAGGAGAGTGTATCGGACAACATTGAATGCATTTTAAATCCATTTTTCAACACTACGTTTTTGGTTGGTTCAGATTTTTTGTTTGAAATGTCATGTAAGGTCTAAATACAAAATCTGATGCAACTCAGCAAAAATGCTCACAAAAATATCTAGGGAAACTAGGACACTAGGGAGAGCAATGACTATATTTCAATGCGATATTTAATGCCCAAAAGCCAATGTGCTAAGCTCTCAAGCTCAAGAATAAGTGGAGCGACTAAACAAACCTTGTCAACAACTCATTCCCTCCTCAGACACATCGTCTGCAATCCGAAACCCAAAGCCAAATGAATGGAGTGTGCCCAAGTGTGTCCCTCCTGGGCACCCTTAGGCTCACATCTTGTAGCATAGTGTTCAAGATCCCTCCCCGTGTTACAACTCAACACATCTTGCTCAACTCCTGAAGTCTAAACACATATACACAGATATTCAGATCGGAAACCAAAATGTAGAGTTTCTAGTAGATTATACTCCAAGTATACTAAAAGTGACCTTTTGTATGAAGCCCTTTTCAAGCCTGTGCATCAGTGACTTTCTATTCCCAAACTTCTAATCTAATGAATCTATTTTTATAAAGTGCCATCTATCACTATCAGTTTCGCAATTCAACCCGGCTAATGAAACGTTGCTATGTGAAATGAAATACCCCAGACTGGCATTTACAGTCTTCGCCAATATGGAAACATTTTACGCAATACGACAAAGTTTTCAAATAGTTCCATTGCCATTGTTGTGAATATTAAGATAACAGGTTGAGTGTCAAACATTTGAACTGGATTTTAATGATATTATATTTTTGGAGTTGCCGGTCAGAAGATTGCAGAGTAAAGCGTGACTTCAGAATGAAAGGTTACAGATAAATCACAGTCAAGTGTGGCTCATAAAAGAGAGACAGATATGCTATATACAGTATTCGCAATTTAGTCAACGTACACTGTATAATACAAGATGCATATTCAACATATAAGACACAGGCAGCAGTGTGTGTGTGTGTGTGTGTGTGTGTGTGTGTGTGTGTGTGTGTGTGTGTGTGTGTGTGTGTGTGTGTGTGTGTGTGTGTGTGTGTGGTAGATGCTGCTGACCCAGATCTGGTGCGGTGAGCTTGCTGTTGACAATCCTTTGTGGAGAGTTTTCATCTCCGTGGTGTTCTTCCCCCTCATCTACACCGGCTTCCTGGGCTTCAGGTAAGCCCCTCTCCCCTGGGCTGCATCTATT
>OMNR01037806.1:16874-30963 GCA_900303205.1 Mora moro
ACAATATATAAATGCAGTGCATCTACCATTTAGGCTAGCATTCACACAGGCAATCCTAAAGACTCCCAGAATACCACCATTTACATGTAGACTAGCCTTGTAAATATAAGAATATTTACATAATTTCAGTAATACTTTGAACAATAGTTAAAAGGTAATACAAACAAAAAAGATTTGACTTTGACAGTTTGATCGTGTTGCTCTTGGCATTTGAGGTTGCTCGTTTGAAAATGTTTTCCTTCTTCTTTTTATTTCAGCGGAGACAACAATTCTGAGTCCTCCCAACGTCTATGGAATCCAAGATGATGAAAAAGTCTAAAGAGGCCATTGGGACAGCCACTGGCCAAGGTAAGCAACCAAACTCCCTACTAGTTTCAATCACGTGTGCAGTAATAAAAGTTTATATTCTCTCTTGGTTACACATTCTCACAAGCTCATTCTGACATGCTTTGTATTGGTTATTAGAATACAACAATGCAGAGCAGTTTAATAAAAGCATAATGAAGCACAGAAGTAATTAAGGGGACACGAGTGTACAAGTGTGCGAGTTCCCTGTTATTGCCTGGCTATGGGCGTGTTTACAAAGTGCACTCTCTCAATGGTATAAGCGTGTAATGACTTCATGTGTTTTGAGGTCCAGTGCCTCAGTCTCTGATACATCAAAATAAACAAATTTTCCAATATATTGCAGAAGTAGAAAAACTGCCATAGGGTCAGATTCTGAAATATGATAAATGTACTGTAGAGTAGTGATTCTCAACTGGTGGGTCGCGACCCATAAGTGGGTCGCAAGGGCATTTTGAGTGGGTCGCAGAGCATATGCCAAACCTTTATCTTTAGAAAGAAGGCCATGAATGGCCATGAATGGCTTACAATTTCATTGCGTTGAGCCCCAATTGTTGCATCTTATTGTTCGCTCAATGTTTTTAACAGTACATGAAGGCATTGTTGATTACTGCAATATTGGTAAATATATTCTGTATGTTTAGGTTGTGACTTAATGAATAATGACACATGTGGACCCTGAGGCTAGCCGACTAGATGGCAACATCTAGTTGCCATATAGTTGTTACAATTACAATTACATTACTGAAGATGCGTACATCTTACAAAAGATGCAAGATGTATATTCTTAAATTTGATTGATGGTTATCGTTAGTTCCTTGTTGTCATTTATATTTCAATAACAGCAAGACACAATGTAGGCTGTTTGGTAAGTGGATCCTTCTGGCAACAACATGGAGTTCAGAGTTGAAGCCAACATGTTGGGTTGGAATCACTTTCCACATTGGGGGAATGACCTTGATGATCACCCCACTTGTACGTTGTACAATGATTGCAGTGCAGCATCCAGTTAGTGGCCGACTAAAACATGCTACGACTGAAATGAATTGTTTTGCATGTTAACGGTAAGGAAGAATGGATATATATATATATATATATATATATATATATAAACTTGTGGTATGCATTGACCAGGTAGCTAATTTATATTAGGTTCTTATCCATCTTGTTCTTGCCTGGTCAATCAGGGACCTGACATTGAACATTATTATCATCCTCGTTGAGTTTCTTTCTCATTTTTTCTAAATAATTGGAGTCATTATAATTGGACTCAAGTGAACGCCAAATGAACTATTAACTATGTACTTCATTTGAAAGGGGTTTGGTAGGTTGAGCTAATTGTTGCAATAATGGTAGTTGGTATACAATTGATTTATAATAGATTTGTATTCATTATTAAATTTGTTTGAGCATTAGTTATCTTAATTTGTTTCAAGAAACTTTGTTCGCTTCTACAATGTGGGTTATGTGAGAATTTGTTTTGTATATTCACATATTTTCTATTACTATTTAGGAGAAACATTTGCTACTTAATCATTAATTGAGTATGTATTTGCCTTCAAGGGTCAGTCATGTAGTGCTTTCAAATTCACTGTTTTAATCCAGAATGTTGAGTCCACCCTCATGTGTTAATGGTTAAGGTAATTGAATTACAATTATTATTATTATTGTTCATATGTAATTACACTGTGCTTTATCAGGGCCTGCTGTCGACGGTATTGATGGTAATGAAGGTAGGCTTAGGGAACCGCAGCAAATCACTCAACTGTTTGGCATGAAGAACACAAAAATATATAGGATGAATTCTTGTTCACAAACCTGTACGTTTTTGTTTTCGTACACAGGTATGTAGGTGTTCATATCTACATATCTGTTTTAAGTATGAATTTTAGGCATGCATTCAAGCCACCATGCCACTATGGTCTAGCAGCTTGGGTGTTCCACTCCCCAGTGGAACGGTTCTGGGTTCAAATCCCAACTTACTCTGTCTATGTGTTATCACCCTTGAGCAATATGCAGAATGCCCCGTGTCCATATTCACCACAAGTCTCCTTCAATAAAAGCATCTGAGAAATAATTTAATAGCAATAATGAAAGTGTGTTTAGCAATAAAGACATGTGTTCAGAATTGTCTACTGCGAAAATGTTTTCACAGAAAACTGCTCAGATCAAAATACAATCAATAACAAAGATTAACACCAACTAATACCATCTTGTGTATTAGAATAGCTTGTAGCATGACTAGTGTGAGCAATTGTTTTATTTCAAATCAATTATTCTCTCAAACTGAAATACAATCAAGGTCGAAACATAACCCTGATGTTTCATTGGTTTGTTACCTTTTAGCAGCCAGTAGTTTTCACTACATTTCATTGTATTTCCAACCAGTGGGCATTAAGAAGAGATCCAAGGTGCCTGGGGTGATGATCACACAGTTTGTGGAGACGATACCAGAGGGGAAGAGCCACCCGGACTTCACCCGCAAGCCCATCGCATTGACCATCCAAGAAGGCAAGTCTGTTACATTTCGGCTGTTAACTTCATCATAAAATAGGTATGCAGCAACAGGTATCTTCATTAAAGAAAAACCAACTGGTGCAAGTTGCAAGGGGCATTTTAAGGCCAGGAACTAAGGGAACAATAACATAATGTATGTAGATTTATCAATTAAAGATCATACAATTAACTTGTACTATATTATGATATAGTACTTCTTGTGGAAAATTGGAAATTCTTAAATAAGAAGTAATACCATACCATTAACTTTTCAGTTTCAGTTGGAGCGTGGCAGTTTAGAACCCATTTCTGCCATCCAAAACATAGCCCTTACCAACTGTCAAAGCTTTAAGTGTAAGTGAACCCTGTGGTTCAGCTCAAATTCGAGATTTTAAAAAGAAGTGTTTTGGGCTGAGAGTACTACCAAGGAGGGGGCCCGTGTTGTCCCCATAGTTACGACCCACATCAACTTTGTGATGTATTTTTTAAGCTAGTACCGACGTTCTATATGAGCGATGTTGTATATGAAATACACCACACACCGTGGCGTTATACTATAAGTGTCGGAGACACACACCCTCTCTCGGATGTGGCAACAACAACATCAACCGTTGCCCAGACGAAGCTCCACACATCCGCACACACCTTGCCGTCAGTGTCCCTTCATCGTGATCGTCAAAGTGCCTCGGAAAAGGCACTTGGACTTGACGTGACTTGAGTTCGGAGCAAAGCAGACTGAGAGACAAAACACAGGATTTTATTTTGGTCCTATTTTAGTAAAACTGACAAAATGTCATAGATTACTATGTTGAAGATCATATGAGACATATTATCACGTTTAAAACAAAAATATTTACAATTTTGGGTTCACTGCCCCTTTAATATGGGGGCAATGGATGTGTTGTTTATTTGTTTTTGATATATTTCATTATATTAAGTAGTGATAATTATCATGCAGTCACCCTCTGCAGCTGAATGTAACCATATGATGTTATATTAATAAAATGGGTTCATCAAATTGGATGTCTACGCCAGCCTACAATACTAACACATTGAATATCTCTTATTAGGCTAATTCTGTATTGCAGACTGTGCTTCATCCACATGATCAGTTTTCTGACGATATATTATTGCATGAAGTGTGGCTGATCTCTGGTTTGATTTCCTGTGACTCCATCAGGTAAACTGGCATTTTTTAAGGCCATTGTCATCGGAGAGCCCAAGCCAACGGTGACGTGGAGCAGAAATATGGGAGATGTGTCCGACCCCTCGAGATACCAGGCTAAATACGACCCAGTCGTCGATGAGCACATTTTCGAGGCCAGTAATAGGGTCTATCATGTGTCTTTACGATGCCATATGGCGAATGAGATAGGCGTGTACGTTAAGAAAACAAACATAGCACAGCTAGGAGCAGAGGGAAAACCAGGAAGCTACAAAACCAGCAGGAATAGTAGAGACTCATCTGACATCAAACAACTAGAGAAATCGACTTTGTCTGACAAAGTAGATGTTATTTGATTAGGACTTCTATGAACTATAACTCCCCTGTCTCCCCTTATTAACATCAGTGCCACTTCACATTACGCTCAATAAATGTCTGTTTATTTCTTTTTAAAACGGCAAGGCATTCAGTAATATGTTCAATCAATTATTCATGGCACTAATAATACATTCCATCAGGAAATGCGTCATCAATAGCTCTTTAAAGCCCATCTCTATGTATTAAAGAAAATAACATCTTATTAACACATACATTTAATTCTATCATTTCTTTTAACATCTAGATGGTCAATGTTTCGTCCGATCAAGCAGATACCTACAAATGCTTTGCAGCCAATGAGTACGGGAGAGCAGTGGTCACCGTTGTCCTGAATGTGATCGAAGGTAAACAACTTTATTTGATCGGTATACAGCTTTAACTGTGAACGTTTCTTAATTGTCATTAAAATAACGCTGACCTTGTCTGCTTTCAGTTGGCTTCAAGAAGAACAAAGCCAAACTACCTCCGGCCGCGTCTGCAGACGGAGACTTTACGTCTATGCTTACAAGGAAAAGGTGATGGACACTGGCTTTGGACTACTGCTGTGTCCTGCTATTGCATAGCATATCATTACAATAATGCATATTATTATTATGATTATTATTATACAGTATCATTTGTACACACTGTACTGTACTAAAATCTGCTAATTTCATTTAATTGGGTTGTTTATTGATTTTAAAAACAGCACACTCATTTTACCCTTTTTTCTACATTTTACAGTAAGATTCGGCCCAAACCAGAGAAAACTGAGAGGAAAGACGGAGAGATCGATCCGAAGTTCTGGGAGCTTCTGCTCAGTGCAGAAAAGAAGGACTACGAGAGCATCTGTACAGAGTTTGGAATCACAGACTTCCGCTGGATGCTCAAGAAACTAAACGAGATGAAGAAAGAGAGAGAGGAGGAGCAAGCAGTGGTTTGTTCATTATTTAAGAGAGAGAGCCTTGCCTTTCAGAAATACCCATAGTTTTGCTGTGTCTTGCTGTTTATATGTATTTCTATATAATTCATTTTCTTTCCCTCTTTTATTAATGCAGTTTGTTAAAAGCATTTCAAATCTGAAGCCTATTCAAGTGGTTGGAGATGGAACAGCGTCTCTTGAAGTCGATTTGGATCTCATTGAACCGAGCAGCAGGATATTCCTTTACAAGGTTTGTCTCAACCAAAGCCACTGTTTGCCATATAGTTACTAGACGTTTAGAATTAAATATAACCATGAAATACAATTTAAATTGAATGTTGATGTATAATAGATAATACTTCCCCACCATTTGGACACATATGTCATGTGAGGATTGTTAATATTCCGCTCTCACTCAGAGCATAACATGTCTGATTAGGGCTTCACAGGCCCTGATCACACTTCAAAACTCCAGACAAAGAAAAAAAGATTAGACTATATTACATTGTTTTTTAATAAACACTTTTGGGAAATAATTACAACGTTCCGGATGTAGGGCATAGGCCGGCTAGAAGAAAAATACCTGATGACAACAACAAAGTCAACTGAGGGCTACTAACCTCAGAAAGGAAGGCAGCATTAGCCCAGTACATTTGGTTACAGCTGAAAATATATTTTTTTAATGTGCTGTAGGATGGTGTGATGGTTCCATATACAAAGGAGTTGGGGGATAAGATGAAGCACAGCCTTAAACTAACGGGCAGGAAGTACGTCTTCAGCGTCAAAGATCTCCTACCTGATGACGCAGGACTGTACCAGATTGATGTTGAGAACGTCAATGTGTTCTCCACCGATTTTAAAAGTAAGTGCAAACGCAATTGGGCATAAGGAAATTGCATCTCCACGACTCATTTGTGTGATGTATACATGTCGGATACGTGAGGTAACTTATACGTATATTGTTGAGATTAACATAACATTTGAGATTCTATTGGCAATTCCAATACCGATGAAAGAAATCTGTCTTATAATTCTTCAGTCCCGCCCGTGGAGTTCTTGGTGAAAATACAGGAAGTGACTGCGATCGAGAGGCAAGATGCGGTGTTTGAGGCTGTCCTGTCGAACCCCTTCTCCAGGATTTTGTGGTTTGGCAAAAATCAGCCACTGGAGCAAGGTGACAAGTATGACATGGAGGTGTCAGAGGACAAGCTCATCCACAGACTGGTGGTGAAAGACTGTATGGTGGTGGATAAAGGAATCTATTCCGCCTGGGCTGGGATCAAATCATGCAACGCATGGCTTCTCGTCGAACGTACGTCTTTTTAAACTTTTTTTTACAGAGGAACTGTTGGAAAATAAATAGAAATGTTAGAGAAAACTGATAGCATTCACAATGGATGTAATCGTGCTTGATAATGATCGCTCCTTGCCTCTCAAACACCCTTGATTCTCTCTCGACAGCCGACAAAGATGCAAAGAGGGGCAAACCGGTGGAAAGGAAGACCACTCGGGCCGGGGGCTCAGGGGTGGACCTGGAGAAGATTGCCCAGGAGCAGCAAGCCAAGCTGGACATAGTGAGAGGAGAAATAACCCAACTGAAAGAGGCCAAGGCAAAAGAGGCGGCAGAGGCAGCTGCGACCTTGGCCCAATCTTCAGCTGCTGTACCTGGTTCACCTGGAAGTTCATCTGGGGACGCTCATCAAGGTAATGATAATACACCATGAAAGACCATGATAATAGACCATGAACAGGCCATGAGAATAAGCCATGAGGTTTTATAATCTACTGCCTTGGAGGTCTCTTTGTCAAGACGTGTGAACAACGCTCAGTTGTTTTGACAGTTTAACCCCTCATGTCATCGTTAATATATGTATATATGTACGTATATATGGATTTGCATTTGAATTTCTTTTTTCATATTCTGCACATTGAATCCTTCACATGCCAGGTATCCAAACAGATGTGGCTTGGAGTAATGTTTATTCCTGTTCTAAAGTATATATTGATATTAGTAGTAAATTAGAAGTAAATAAATAAATATAAATGTTTTTATGTATAAACAATAATGGTTGAATTGTAGTTGCCATGGACCTTACTGATGTGGTCTTAATGGTTAGGTGGATCGGATTCGGGTGGATCGGACGTGGTTAGTGGTTAGAAGAGCCCTTGAGGAATTGGATTAAACGTTGCATGAATCCAATATGGATTAACTAGTTCACTTTAGTCACTTTACATCTTCATTGTCAATACATTTAATAGTGCATCAGTTGAATATCAAAGACAGTGTTGCAAGATCTCTTGAAAACAAAAGCAAAATTAACTCTCAAAATCGAGTAGAGTTACTAATTTCATCTATATTTTATCCTAACTATAACCAGACGAACAGCATCAGTATTCATTTTCAAGAGTAACCTTTTATAATATTGAATCATCTATTCCTATGAGACATAAAACATTATAAAAATGTTGTCTTGTATTCCTATGTATTTCCTGTGTGTGTAAACCTGTGCGCCTGATGCTTGTGCTTGCTTGTTGATATGAAATGGTGTACTTACAGTGCAAATAATGACACGTCATCTATATCACAATGTTTACACAAAACTCTATATGTATAGTGTAGAAGCACCAGTGACTAATACACAAGTGAGCCAAATAGAAAAATGTAACAGCTGTATGTCATGTTAGAAAATATGAACTAACTTTAGTTGTATCTACATTTACAGTAGAGCCTGGAATTAAAAGTGGACTTGGCGATATTTTTGCCATCCGTGGCCAGTCGACCGAACTGGTTGTTAACACGAATACAGTGTGTGACGGAGCCTGGTTCAAAGATGGACAGCAGGTATGTCTACACTTACAAATTACATGGTACGCTTCTGGCTAGTGTTGATACTTTAATCTAATAGACTTTCACTTTTTTTTCACAAGTTGACTGATAAATCTAACGGAGTCAGCATAACCAAAGACGGAACGTGTCATAAACTGACAATCAACAGATGTGGAGACGATGACACTGGGTTGTACAGTTTCGTCTCAGGAGAGCACAGCACTCAAGGAAAGCTCACTGTTGGAGGTACACTTTCACTTTCAGCCCCAAAACACAAAAATTAAACTGACAGCATCAATGTAATTACCACACTTTGCTCTGTGCTTTTGACAGATATACCTGTAATTGATCCCGATGATCTTCATAAGTTCTCCAGGCCCGTCGTCGTACGGGTGGGTCAGAATGCCGCTTTCAAGATGCCCTTCCCGCCACAGGAGGGCTTGGTGATCAAGTGGTTTAAGGACGGCGTTGAAATAAAGGATGGCGGTGGGGTCAAGATCACGAAGGAGTCAAGCCACAGTCGCCTGTTGCTGAAAGACTGCCTGAGGACCGACACTGGCGATATTAAAATCCAACTGCAAAATCATTTCGGGGCAGTGGAGGCTAAATCTAATCTCATTGTTTTAGGTAGTGTACCATTGGAGGGAAAAAGAAGTGGAGAAAAAATTGGAGACACAGCACACATAGACATCCCGTAGCACTCTATATGACAATAATTGATTGGAATTATAAACACCACATTTTCCGCCCGACAGACAGGCCTGGTCCACCAGATGGCCCAGTAGAGATTTTGGAAACCACCTCCTCCTTGATTGAGATAACATGGAACCCACCCAAAGATGACGGAGGCTCTGGCGTGACCAACTACATCATAGAGCGGCAGCATGCGGGTCAGAGTCTGTGGACCAAGCTCGGGGATGTCTCGGCTGACAAGACCAGCTACAGAGACAGGAATGTGACTCACGGCAAGAGATACAACTACAGGATATTCGCAGAAAACCCAGAGGGTCTGAGCGACGCCTTGAACACAACGGACAGTATCATGGCCGGCATAATGAGTAAGCAAAGTTAACAATGGTGTCTTGTTAAGCTTCTTCATGCCGTGTACCAGCTGAAACCTCCCTTCCTGTATCGTTTCAAATCAATCAACTCCTGCAGTTAGTGTAGAAGGTTATCTTACAACGTATTAATGTTCTTGCTACAAAACAAAAAAACCTGGAAAACATTGTACTTCAGCTGAATACCTTTTTTTACCACTATGTACTTAGATACATTATCCAGAGCTGAAATATTTAAATCACTATTTAATATTCATTATCATTATCCTATCATTCCTTCAGTTTTGTCAGGTCCACCGGGGGCACCCACAGTGGTCAGTGCCTCCAAGACCTGCATCACGTTGACCTGGACACCCCCTGTGAATGACAGAGGAGTGCCAATCATTGGCTACCAGGTGGAGAAACGCAAGAAGGACGCGCATCAGTGGATCGCCCTGAATACCCTTAACGAGCCCATCGAAGGTCTCTATTGGCTATGTCCAAGTCCATTTGCTGACAGATGGATGAATCATCTTGTTTTACTTTCACTTTAATTGTTAAAGATTTCTTCCTGGGTCATATACTATTTTTTCCCCCACCATACCCTCCACCTTCAGCTGTAAGCTACGCCGTTAGGGATGTCACGGAAGGAGCAGAGTACGAGTTCAGAGTTACTGCCATTAATGAGTCTGGGGCCGGCGATCCTAGCCCTCCTTCAGCGATGGTGTGTGCCAAGAATCCCAATAGTAAGTTCATACAAACGTTCAGCGAGTTGAACCTGATCACCCCGAATAACACTGACATTTCCTGGTCGACATTTTACTATAAAGGTTGTGTGTATTTTTTTTAATCTAGTGAGGCCTTGTTTCAAAGACCCGGAGGACTTCATCGTGGTCAGAGCTGGGAATTCTGTGCGTGTGAAAGTAAATTACGAGGTATAGTATGGAGTACCTGTACCTTAAATTGATGATTTAAAAGTTTCACCAATAATAATGTTTTGTTTTTAACTTTATATGACTTTCAGTGATATAAAAGAAGGGCTTTTAAAACAAACAAAAGGATTAGGCTACAAATTTTATTCTAATAAATGCCATATGCATTTTAGCCTAGAAAACACCCTGGTTTATACGTGTGCGATTGGTAGTCTCATATTTTCCATCTTAGTCTCATTGCGAGTGCGATTGGTAGTCTCATATTCTCCATCGTATTTTCTGTTTCTTTTTTCAGGGTGAGCCTCCTCCGGAAATCACTTGGTTGAAGGACGATGAACCAATTTCATCCCTGATTAACATTATCAACACAGAGGGAATGTCCCAGCTTGTGATCCCCTCTTCCAAACGTAGCGATTCAGCGATCTACACCATCAGGGCCAAGAACTCGGTGGGGGAAGCTGTGTTTGACATTGAGGTTAGAGTCACAGGTAAGGACAGATTCACTCCATGATTGCTTTGTGTGACCCGAGCAGAGGACTTTTGACAGTTAAATAAAATAAAATTGAATTAAAAGTAAAATAACACACAAGGGAGACTTTGACAAAGTCCCAAGACCAAGGTCCATGTTTAAGGATGCACAACTAGAAAGTTTAATTTTGACTTTGACTCACATTAGATGAGTTAGAAATGGAACAAACTCAAATTGTGGATGGACCAGCTTGCAGGTTTACAGGTTTATGCAAAGTTGATGAGAAGAGTTGAAATAATACAATTAATAAAATCTGACCTATTGGCCTGCATTTGCATGTTGATGCTTGGGTCGAAGGGGTGAAAAGTAGCAAAACATATACATTGAAGATTATAGATTACAGCTGCCTCATCATGCTTAAACACACCCATAGAATATAGAACTGAATTCACTATGGTGAGCAGAAATAGTGAGTTCAGAGCAGACCTACACTCCCACAATGTGTTCATTTATATTTAAGACACTGCTCAATATTTCCCCTTAATATGTGTTCCCAGACGAGCCCAAGAGCCCCGGGCCAGTGGAGATCGAACAAACAGTCCACGGCAAAGTTGTTCTCTCCTGGGCCCCGTCCCCGGACGAGGAGCTGGACGACCGCTTGTACTACGTGGTGGCGGAGTACGAGTCTAGCACCAGGGTATGGAAGAACATAGCGGACCGCATCATCGGCCACACATACACAGCCAACAACATTATCCCTGGGAGAGAGTACCATTTCCGCGTCTTTGCCAAAAACGATATGGGCCTGTCGGACCCATCCAACTCACCCACGTGGGGCGTGAACTGCAACAAAGGTGGGTGTTTGTGGTGTTTAGTGATTCGCTGTGGGATAGGGGTATTGGATTACACCTAAGGAACAACACACACTTAAACTCCAGTGATTTTGATCACCTAAGTACATTCTATCTTTAGACATTTAGATTTAGTTGCTTTTATCCAAAGTAGTGTAATTAGTGTAAAGTCATTCTGAGCACAATCAAAGCATACAATCAAGATTTGAGCAGCTACAACTGGAAAGAGAGCAGAGTAGCTATAGGAATCAGAACATAAGGTTGGTTAGTGGATTTTGTTTGTTTGTGGTAGAATATTAGATACATCAGAGACAGTACATCTCAACAAAGTGCATTCTAAATTCGACAGAGAAAACAAAATGAGTTTTGAATTCAACACTAAAGCTAAAAATGTCCCATTATTGGTGGTGAAAGGGGTGAGCTTTGAGCGAGCAGCACTAGATCTAAGTTAAGTCTTCTAATTCCTGCTGTAGTTCCCCTGGTGACCAGCGGCTGCAGCACCATGGAGGTGAACTTTGAGAGACCTCCATCCATCCTGGTCCCTTTGAAGGTGCACACCCCACCAAAGGGATACCAGCTTTACATGACGTGCGCCGTGCGGGGATGCCCGGCGCCCACTGTCACCTGGTACCTGAACGACATGTGCATCAACTCGGACAACCACTTCTACATCACCAACGCGTACGGCGTGTGCTCCCTGTATATCCTAAGAGTTTGCACCAAGGACAGTGGAGAGTATAAAATTGTTGCAGAGAACCCCCTCGGCAGGGCAGAGTGTGCCACTAAACTTGTAGTTAAAGGTATGGTTTGAATTTGATATAAATAAAATATATTTATACTTTTCTTTAAACCTAACTTTAATTTTCCATGTGATTTTCTTCACAGAATGAATCTGCGAGAAGACCTGAAAGTGACAGATCATCAGTGGATGAAACTGAACTGAAAGTCATCAGTTCATTGTCCTACATATCTCACATAATAATAATAATTTACGTTATTATTTATGTTGTCATATACTGTGCAGTAGTGTTTGCCATATAAGTTACCTGTAAAACCAACCATTTATATGACTGCTTACTTACTTTTCAATGTAATGTACATGGGAGATAGATGCAGATCCGATGAGAAAATATTTTGGTGATATATTTATCGGAGTCGTCTATGAGGGGAAAAAAATCCAATAATAACCAGTCCCTAATTAACGCAAGTTCAACTAACTGCCGCAATACTCGCAAGAGCTTGCAATTTAGCCAAAACCCCGCAACACCGGACACACACCATTCCCCCGCTATAGACCAACCACTCCTACTCGCCTTCTATGTCTTCCAGTAAAATGAACTGCAAACCGCTCACTGCGCCACCTACTGGCAGGTGCAATAAACCTGGAACTGACCAAATAACTACATGCCACAGTATATTATTAAACAAAACATTGAAGGGATTGGGCAGATATAAAAATAAAAAAATCTTTTTACATGGCAAACTGTAGATATGCTGCATTGCAGCTTAAAGGGAAAAAATAGAATTAAAAAGGAATGAAAGACAAAGAAAGGCACTAGACAGAGATCATGTGTAGTAAAAAAGTTTTCAGCCGGCGGCCCCAGGAGGTATTAATGTGTGATGATTACTCTACTACTTAAAAAAAATTAAAAAAAAGAAAAATCAGAGTGGGCAGTTTACAATGTTTTGGTCAGGATGGGGGGCTCGAACATTTTTTATAAATTCTTAGATAACACGAAAAATAAAGCCGCTGCAAATTCAATCATTTTGGGCGCTAATCAGAAAAAAACAATCCTGGTGGGACTGAATAACCCCCCCCCCCCAAGATTCTCCTCGAAATAGAATGTTTACGCCGTTGTTACGCCAATGTATTACATTATTACAATGTATTACAATGTATACGTTATCTAGTTTTAGATATGTTCAGTCGTGAACATATTTCTTGCTTTAACCCATGCTCTAAGTAACATGAAAAACAATCATCTCTAAGTTACATGCTAAGCCAAGCGCTCGCCGGGCGTTCTACTTCTCAACCAAGTGTTGATCATAGAAGTCCAACGAGTTCACAGAGACATTTATTTACAGAACATTTATACAGAACAAAACAATGGGCCAAGGTCACGACGGTTGAGTCGTGACCATCCGTTAGACTCCTCCGCCTAACAGATACCAGATGGGGAAACGTCTCGCAAGATGTTTTGCAAAATACAGAGAGATGCACCCCACATGAGATAATAAGTTGCAAGACCCAGGAAACACACCGCACACGAGACAACAAATCACGAGAACGACCCTGAGATTAAGAGTCTCACGCTCTACCGACTGAGCTAGTCCCCCATATACTTGGTACACACATTATTAGAACATAGGTCACTAATAATACAGCGTAAGCATAAATGTCTCTAATCAATAATCACTAATCACTAATCAATAATAATAATACAGCGTAAGCATAAATGTCAATCACACAGCGTAATCACATTTTCCATTACAGAATATACAACATTTGACTTTAACATGCTGCTCTGTGTATTGTATGTGATTGGTGAACGGGAGTGTCATGTCCATGTGCAAATATGGATTTCAAATCTACTGTATACTGTAGTGCACTCAAACATAGGTTCACTCAGGTTTAAGGGTTACGGTCAGCTTCCAATGACTTATGTTGTAGCCGGAGTATCTGCCCAC
>OMNR01037842.1:4721-19121 GCA_900303205.1 Mora moro
ATTTCCATATAGTTAGAATGTGTTCAGTACAGTCCCAGAGGCATAGTATGGGCCCATTTGATTAAAGCTGTCATATCTGGACTCTGGCCCGCAAAGAGGCTTGAGTCTCCTCTTCGGATTACACAATGCATTGGAATAAACGTCGTTTCTAAACACAAATGGTATAGCCTATTTTATGTCTTCTTATAGCCCTTATTATATGGAGCCTTTGAGCTTGGGCAGCAGTAAAGAGAAGTGTGACAATCCTTGGCAGTTTGGCGTATAAGAAAAATTTAATTACTTTATTAATCCCAGACGGGAAATTAGTGATTGACTTATCTCTTCGGCCTGTATTTTTACATCTGGCCTCAGACACGATTGGGTGCATGAGACGCCTTAATGAAAACAAGAAAACGAAAAGAAAAACATTGCATCAGCGATAACAATGTATAGCCTAAAGAAATAAGACATTCATGAATAGACCGCGTAGGCCTACATAACGGCCGTTATAGCCTAAACCAGAGAAGCAATATGAATAATATATTATTATGAGTTGTTATTGCCTAGGCCATTTTATATGAATAGTATGCTACAAAATATCAATAACCCATAAGACAACAGCTATATAATAATCATAATCATAATCACAGGCCTACTAATAATAATAATCATGATATAATAAAGGTCTTATTCTAATCATGAGACAGTAGTGATTGAAGGGAAACATTGATCTTTGAGACTAGTCTTTCTGTAGCCTTATTTACCTTCTTTACGTTTAGTCGTGTTGCTGATCTATCTGTGGGAGCTAAGTGCGCATTTGTCTCGGTCAGAGAAACCATGGATTTTCCTTCGTCTCTCCGAATAGGCCTATCTAAACAAACATAGGGACATTTTACAGCAGCATTAGCCCAATGAATACGGATGACTTGAATACGGATGACTAGTTGGTGGGATGATTTCCAACAAATATTTGTGCGTGCCTGCACGTCTGAGCACAATATTGTGAAAAGAAGAACTTGCAAATCGAGACATATTGTGATTTGTTATATGTCTGTGGTATTTTGGAAATAATTAGGCTAATGGGTCATTCTTTGCAAACACACATATGTGCGTGTGTGTTTGCACAGTTTCCCTATGTGTTCGTGCGCGCGCGAGTGAGACTGTGTGTTTGCATGTGTGCGTATTTATCATATGTGTAAAGCGAACATGTTTGTCCGAAAGAGGAAAAAAAAAACGATCATTTGATTCCAAATTTCGATTTGCTCTAAACAATGAAACGTGTGGATTACTTTATTTACTCCTATATGGGATGTTTTCATTTTGGATCAGTCCCAGCATCTTATTGTGTGTGTGTGTGTGTGTGTGTGTGGAAACACGGACAAGCACGAGCGCTTCATTTCGATTCACTGGGGACCCTAGCGCGCAACAAGAGCCCCCCATGGGTGCAATACTGCAACCATAGAAGCCAGTGATTGGCCAGACGTTGATCAGATGGTAGAGATCCCCTCTGTATTCAGTCGTCCTTCGCAACCCCCTACAGCAAAAACCAAATCTCCGATAAAGTAATGGCAAAACCACTTGGACTATAAAAGACAACAAATCATATTCCTCCGGAGTATACGCGGTTGTCCATCCAATGAGTTCCTATTTTGTTAACTCAACTTTTCCCGTGTCTCTATCGGGAGGACAGGACTCTCTCCTGGGTCAGATACCGCTCTATTCGTCGGGATACACCGATCCTTTAAGACACTATTCCAATGCGGCCACTTATGGAGCAGCAAACATGCAGGAGAAGGTTTATCCTGCGTCCTACTACCAGCAGACCAGCGCCGCCGCGGCCGCTGCGATCTACGGCCGCGCCAACGGCAGCGCGCCCTGCGACTTTAACACCGTCGGTACTTTTTACAAGGACAGTGAGGGCTCGTGCGCCTTCGGCAGTCGGGAAGACCAGCCGCTGTTTGTAACTCAGGACCACCACCGCAAGTCCGAGTGCCCGGAGCAGAGTGTAAACATGAGCAGCAGCATCGACGACAAGTCTTCACTGATTTATCCGTGGATGCAAAGGATGAACGCCTGTTCTGCCGGTAAGTTTAAAGTACATGCGTGCAGTTTGTTTTTTCCCCCCCTATATGTGTCTTGAGTGCAATGTAACCCTGTCTCCAGCGTGCATGTCTGTGATTACTCTACTATGCTGGTGAGCATCTTTAGCCGTTCATTGACATCACTAGATATGTGTATGGCCCGACTTTATTTGGCACATAGGGTGCAACTCTACATTGACTGTAGAGCTGACACCAAGGGGTTTGGTGTTGGAGGCAACACACTCCTTTAACACACCACGAATATCTTCTTCGTGCCCTGAAGTGCGTTGCCTGCATCATCAGCACCACAAACACAACCGTGGCCTATACAAGCCGAAGCGAAATAGTATCATCAAAATAAGTGACGCATACAGATCACAGGTCTAAGTTTATGTTTTTTAAGTCTGTTTTTTTTTTTGCTAACACCAATAGCAAATGTCTAATGAATTAATAAAACCAGAATAAGACAAAATAAGCATAATATCAATTCTCAATTTTAATAAAGGAGACAGCGAAGGGCTGTTATAATGATAATAATTATTATATTCAGATTCCCTTTTTGCCCTATATCCCTATATATGCCCTATAACATTTTCATTGACGACCTGGTTCACCTTTCGCAGGTACGTTCGGGAGCACGGGGCGCCGGGGCAGGCAGACGTACACGCGCTACCAGACCCTGGAGCTCGAGAAGGAGTTCCACTTCAACCGGTACCTCACGAGGCGGCGGCGCATCGAGATCTCGCACGCGCTGTGCCTCACCGAGCGCCAGATCAAGATCTGGTTCCAGAACCGCCGGATGAAATGGAAGAAGGAGAACAAGCTGCTCCATCCCCCCAAACCCACCGAGGAGGAGGAAGAGACGGAGAAAAACAAGACCAGTTGAAAAACGGGGGACGTTGGCCCCCCTCAAAAAACGTGCACTCACTCAGACACCCCATAGCCCAGGCTATACATAGGCCTACAAATACATAAATAAAATGTGAAGACGATGTATAATTTCTTTGTAGATATAGGCCTCAGTGTCGTGTATCATGGCGAATATGTTAAAAAAAAAACTTGTAGAATATTAGACCATATTTGAACATTTGCACGGTAATTTCTGTGTTAGACTGTCCTCCTTTGTTTGTATTTGTGCTCTTATTGTGCTTAGGAGACTATGCAAATTTGCCAAATGTAAATACATTTTCAGTGTTTAGGGTTTGAAACTGTTGTGACCTCAATACTGTAGATCCTTTAAGTTTGTACCACTGTCTTTTAAACTAGGTCTCTGTCCATCGCGTTGTATGTTAGATGTTCTACATAAGGTTGTTGTTCATAGCTTCAAACACGTTTTGTACATTCAAACGTACATGCTATTTATTGATTTTCACCTGTGTTAAATGAGCATCCGGATATTGTGTGCAATATTTTGTTAGATATTTGTACATAGAAATAAAGGCTTTTGTGTTAAAAAAAAAAATCTGACATCTTTGGCGTCATTAAGACAGGACTCTCAGGCTACACCTCACTATCTGTATTACGACCACAGGGCTATTAGCCTATGCAACTAAGATGTATTGCGAAAATCGGTTATAACTAATAAAGATGAACTAATAAAGATTAAAACAAAGGAAACTGGATAGGGCTAGGCCTAATCATCGATATCAAAATCATTGTCTTAATTAAGCATATCAAAACAGAGTCTTCGATGAAACTCAAATTGGTCTGTCGACACGCTCGTAATTTCAAGTGTTTTATTTGTTAACGTTTCATATATGTTACGTTATCCCTTTGTGCGTCTACATTTTCAGTATGTTACATAAATGATGGATTATATTAGGCCTGACACCGTCTTCCCATGACGCTCCCCCAGTTTTCCAGAAGATGGCGCTCTCTACCTATGAGGCTCTCAGGGCGCAATGGGGAGGCACCATTGACTAGAGTCTAACGACCATCATTTCGTCATCATTTGTAACCATAGAGCATGAATTACCTCTTGAAGTCATCAGTGAGAATTTACGACTGGTCAACAAAGGCACGTGATTCCTGAACGCTCTCCCATATTTGGCCGCATACCTGGCAAAGTACAGTAGGGCTTCATTGCTATAATTCATGATTGCATCATAAATCGTGCAAGCACAGGATTATAGCGACAAAGATCTACAAATCGGGGCTTTAAAACCAAGCAAATGAGCTCTTACTTTGTAAACTCGTTCTCAGGGCGCTATCCAAATGGCTCCGACTATCAGTTACTAAATTATGGGACTAACGGCGCTGTGAACGGTTCGTTCAGAGACCCTGGCACCATGCACTCTGGGTCTTTCGGCTACAACTACAATGGCATGGACCTAACCGTCAATCGCACCAACACTAGCAACCACTTCGGGGCGGTGGGAGATGATGCCCGCGGTTTCGGCGGACAGGACGCGCGGTACAGACAGCCAAACTGCTCCCTCTCATCTCCAGAACCTGTGCCGTGCGCCGCAGCCAACCGCGAGCCTTTGGAACTAAAAAGCCCATCGCCTCCGTCTGACCGGAACACGACCTCAACGGGCAGCAACAACAACCTCAACAAAAGCAACAGTAACAGTCATTTCGCAGAGATAGAGGACACCGGCGTCACCTCGGAGACCGAGGAAGGCGCACACACGAGCACTTCCAGCACAGCACCACGAGCTCAGCAGCACCAGGAGTCCAATGCCACCTCTTCAAATCCAGCCTCAAATGATTGTCAAACGCCACAGATATTCCCCTGGATGAGGAAGCTGCACATAAGCCACGGTACATATACTTTTACTATTGTGTTTGAAAAGGGTCACGCAGTCAATTGGTTAAATGTCGTAAATCCTTCAAGTGTTGTATGGCTTAACTTTGATCTGTGGCTATAAAGACCAGAAGAAAGGCAACATTTGTGATCTCTAAGTGCAATAGTATTTTATAGGGTCGAGGTCAATCGAAATCTGAAAATATTAGGGAATATAATTGCTTAGAAAAATAAGTGGGGAGGTGTGCAAAATGTGTTAACGGCATTTCACTCTAAACCCATTGAAGTGTTTGCGCTTGCTGTTTTGTTTTGGTTCGAGGTATACGGCAATAGGCATGGAATAAGAGTGCAAACGCTTTGTTGCCTTATAAGCACATTTCAGGTCGACCTGAAACTCAATCAATCTTGCTGACGAATTGTGGTGCTATAACGTCAATAACATTGCTGTGTTGTTAAGTATTGGTCGTTGCTAATTTTTGGATTTTCTATTAAATTTAGATATGACTGGACCCGATGGGAAAAGGGCCCGAACCGCGTACACCCGCTACCAGACGCTAGAGCTGGAGAAAGAATTTCACTTCAATAGGTACCTTACCAGACGGCGGAGGATAGAGATAGCCCACACACTGTGTCTCTCGGAACGACAGATCAAAATCTGGTTCCAGAATCGCAGGATGAAATGGAAGAAGGACAATAAACTGAAAAGCATGAGCCTCGTGACAGGAGGGAGCGCTTTCCACAACTGAGTCTTTCCAATAAACTTGGGAATAATATTGGCATTTAGTGGGAAAGAAGAAAAAGAAAAAAAAGTCCATGAGTACTGTAAAGCTATTGGAAAAAGCGCAGCACCTTTCAGCATGCAATTGTAATTGACATAAAAGTATTCCGTGGTCTTGACATACCATTTTAGTTTACTGTTGTTGTACTAGCTAGTTGTCTTTATTTTAAAATATTGAGAGATGTAAATATTATTGGGGGTATTGTTGTTCATGCTCTTTGCGCTCTTGAAGATTGCCATGTCGACTTAAGCTCTTTATTGTGTAACTTCTTGAGTGAATTCAGTGTACAGTCTAAACATTTTCAAATCATATGCTGCTCTTCATTGAATGTAAACCTTGTGTATAATGGGGCCATTCAAAGCGCTTTAGTCTAAGTTGTATTGCAATATCGATGGTTATCTTGTGGCCAGTCAATAACTTTCATAAATAAGCCAATGTGTAGCTGTAGGATACTTTGTGCATCTGTTGTTTTAGAACTAATTATGAGAAATGTAAACGTTCAACCTGTCAATGTGATACATTTTATTAGTGCAAAGAGTTATTCTGTGGATAGGCAGTGATGTACGTTTTTTTTTCTTTGCCAATTTCGTATATTTAAGTGAACTCATAGCGCTTGAAATAAAGTTTCTCTTAAATGCTGTATATTTGTTGGAATACTCTATTATTAAGTAACATAAATAGACGAACATTAGGCCTATTACCCGAGGCCTACCATACGACCAACAGGAATCTGATTTGACATTTCACGTCTGCTTGCAGGCCCGCATGTACACATTTTTTTTTTTCAATGACCCACCTAAGAATTGTTAAGGCTTCAGACAGAACATGCAGAATCGCGTATCAAGGGACAGGCCTCGTTTTTGGCCACTGCCAGGCCACAACACAACAGATAAACCAAGTGTGAGCGTCAAAGAGAATACACAAGGAAAAATATTTTACATGTAACTTACCTCCTCTAAATTTGCGCGCAACGCGTGTTTACTCTGCAGATAAAATCCAACAGTTGCTTGCTTACTTGGTAGACCTGGGCCTACAGAGAAGACATGAACTTGGTAAAAAAAAAATCCTCGTTACCAAAGATTGTAAAGGCCTATATTACTTACAGACTCTGAAAAGTCACGTGAGGTCCATAAAGTTGGTTTTATGGTTTTGGGGAGTAGACAATATAATTCACAACCTTGAATGAAAGTGACGGCTTAACTGCATCGATGGGATTCGAAACGGTGAAGTGGGACAGCGGTGTCCACTCAAGACAACATGACTAACTTAGGAAAAAAAACATGGCTCACTTAAATTTTACTGCGCAATATTTCCATAGAGTAAGCTACGGTATGAACGTAATATTTACCAATGCCCTTTTATAAATTGATGCCTGTTGGGTTTGCCTCTTTTGATAGCTATAAATATTTTGGGATAAATAATATTGTCACTAAATTGAATTAAGTGAAATATAAAGGCCTACTTATAAACATTTCTGGGTTTTTTTCAATGTTGTTGTTTTTATGTTGGTGGACATCGTGGATGTCTGTTAATCGATCGTGTCTATTTCATGTTATAATTATTATAAATAAAATACTGCACAACCACAAGGAGATAGCGAGGACGGTCAACATTGGCTTTTAAAACTTAAAACCGTTTCTAGCCCTTCAGTAAAGCGAACTTGATCGGTTCCATTGTGATAACTGCCTCTAAGATGTCAATGAGAGGACAAAGGTGAACTCTGGGACACTTCGGGGTTGGACACCGGGTTTAGTTCATTAAAACAGGGCCTATAGGCCTGGGCAATTGGCTAAATTATATCATAAACACCAAAGTTTATTATCGTGCAATGTGAAGCTATCGACCAATTTCTATATTTGATACAGTTTGTGTATTTAAAAACAACAACAACAACAACAAAATAACAGCCTCCCCTAGATACCTTTGCTGTTATTTACAAAACAATTCCCCCCTGAAAGTAAATCTTGTAGTGTGGCATGGGGTCCAAATATTTCACATGTTCATAACTATTAAGTGGCAATTTAACCAGCGTAATGAGTATTGCATATTGATAGGGGTAATCAGTACCCGGATCTCATGAATTATTCATAGGGATGGGATCATCGCGAGGTCAGGAGACGATAGACTACCACGGCTGGTGCGTCACCAAGCGTAGGCCGCGCTCCAATGCTCTCTCTCTCCCTCTCTCTCCCTCTCTCTCTCTCTCTCTGTAATGTCAGACACTGCACTGTCATCTCCAAGAACCGGATAGACAATGTGAAAACATAGGGTAGGGATTCTTTAAGTCCAAGGGAAAGTGGGTCTACGGAGAAAGTCCTTGTCAAATGTAGGCTAGGTAGGGCAAATAACCTATAGGCTACTACCCGTTCATCATCATGAAAGAAACCCGTAGGCCGACAAAACGCAGTTTCATTATATTAAAATTGTTTAATATTTGTTTTTTATTCGGGATTATAATCATTGTAAATATTTTCTGTTTGTTTTAAATAAATGAAGTACAGGCCTAATGTTGGCTTTTTTCGATCGAAATATAGATTTCAATACAACACAATATTTGATATATTTAAATCATAAACAACAGCGCAACAACGTATGCTCCATCGTCGCATGTTGACTAAATATCTACTTTAAAAAGAAACCAGTGGCCTACACCACCAGCCGTGAGGAGGACCCATGAGACATGTGGTGCTGTAACGCGCCTCCAGGCCACCAGAGGGCGCCTTAGACCGAGTTTGATTTTGATGGATGGTTTTCTCCACGTCTGTGCTCACTTGGGGCACGGAGGTTATTGCAGAACATAGAGGAATTGTGTCTATTCGAAGATATATATTTGCTCAAAGAAGTGGGCGTACAAGCCTACCAGCGACTTCCCCTAAATTGAATTGTCCGACTCCTGATCGTCGTTTGGTTAGGCCTATGTATTTACTTTAAATTCAGACTGAATAAAGTTAAATCCAATACAGCTGTGTAATAAAATGGTAACTGGAACCAAAACATGAGACTAATAGTCTAATTTCTACCTTTGTCGACGTTCTGAAAAAAAATACAAGCAAATAGCAGCCCTATAACACACCGAGTCAGATCTCGACAGACGACAAAGCTCCTCCAGTGTGAGACACCGGTGGCAGCCTCAACACGATTGGCATGATAATATACACAATTCTTAGGCTATTTCTTCTTTGGTTTTTTTTGTGTGTTTTTCTAAATTGAATGACAAAGACACCGAATTGCTGCGATACAGATCATCTGTCATCTATATATACCCTGTAGATCCGAATTTGTGTTATACACGCAGTCACAGATTCGCTTCTTGGGGACTATGTAGTTGATGACACTTCGCCACGAGAACACCATTGAAAATGGCAGAGATGGCTTTGTGCAATGAAGAATTGACCGAGCGGAAGAAAAAAAAAGGCATAGGCCAAGCCTACATCCGCAGACATTAATATATATTAAAACATGAACTCTATTGTTTTTTTTATTAAAATCATAGGCCGACAATTTTAAGAGAAATGCTGAAGAAAAGAGGAATCAGTTAATACAATAAACGTTGTACCCCTTATAGCCTAAAGGCGTGTTCACAAAGCGTGATTTGACAGTGCCCTGAGCTCACCATCTTTGTCATATTCTCAGTTCTTTGAGGATATGACATTGGAGGAAGTTTCGGTAATGGCCCACTATATGCATTGTTCAGGGTATCAGTTATCACGCCCTTTCGGTAACCTTTTGTTGATGAGACTATATCTCTTATTGCTATATGATCGTCTATGAGGACTTCGATTAAAAAAGCTCCTTTTTCAGTGTGGTCAACGAGAAACGAAAAAGAAAAGATAAGTTAAAAAAGTATTAGGCCTATGTATATCACAAGATATACATTTGAACAAAATATTGGTCTATGTAGGCCTATTGGCCCACTTTATAGCAGCAATTAAAGGAATGGGATAAGGGAGTTAGCCCGCAGTGTAAGATATAGTAGGCTTATAATTATCCTATCACAATGTAGGCATATACGTGTTCACAGAATATCATTTTTTTCCCTTCTATTAATACACACCTTGGCCAAACAATTGCTTCCCGTTTGTTTGCTTTTTCAATAATCTACAAGAGCCTAGCACACTTTGCACATCTATATGGACGACGCGATTGGTCCTGTCTTATGTGATTTCACGAGAGGTTCCAATTAATTAATTCAATTGTCCAACGTGGGCCTCCGCATCCCTCGTCCCCAGACCGTCTGAACGGTCTGGACAGAGTGACGCTGCGGTGACGACCACAGAGGAGCTGCCACTGCGCATGGCAACTGGATAGCAACTATGCTATTGATCAGGTGTATGCAGAGAACCTCTGTCTTCCAGTAGCCTGAAGCAACCCCATACATTGCGACAGAAATATAATGTGGTTGTTTTTGTTGATGTTGTTGCCTTTTTTTTGTATAAACCAAACCATGCCTAGGCTATCTACATGTCTATTTCGAAAGAAACTGATTCTGTAGCGAACTGGAAACATACACAATGCATATCAGGTTTCAACCATACAATAGAGATACATTATTTGTCTTTTCGAAGACGTATAGATCAGCAAATTCAAATGTCTTTAGCACGGCTCAAAGATCAAAGATAGGCCTACTTCTTTTTGGGTCACCTCGTGTCAATTTAGTTAAATATTACTTATACTAACTAATCAATGGAATTGAGTAGCTTCAATTGAAAGATGAACATGAGCGATCAAAGGACCGCCAGGCCCGTATCGATCCACTGCAGCAATCAGGCGACATTCTGATCGCATAAAGCTACAAGCCTAATTATAACCACCACAGTGGACCAAAATCTCAATTTGCCTCATTTAAAGTTGGCCTAATATGGATTAGGCCAACCTATATTAATAGTGCTGTGACGAAAAACAAAACGTTAGTTAGTTTATATTTCACAGATACAAAGTCACATGTGATTTAACACAGACCTATAGAAAAGCCCCCGACTGAGGTCATGCAGGCCTGGTAGTATGAGGTAATATAATGGCTTTGTATTTGTCCAAATCTAGACTGCGGCCATGTTGGAATTCATTGTGACAGAGTGGCGAGTCTCGATATTGGATGTTTCATATATCAATTTAGGATGTAGGGCCTATCAAGCATTGAGAAATATATGATCAGACGTGCTTGTTTGTTTAGGCTATTATTGTTGTTGTAAACAAACTACAATTCTATATATATATTGAGAAACTTGGTTATTTGTAGATTCATTAAATCTAAACGATAGGCCGCGAAGACTAGGCTATAGCCTACGAGAAAAATCCAGTCGCAATTTTTGAAAGCAAAACTCTATAGCCTATTATTAGGCCTATATATTATTATGTTATTATACAATCTGTATTCATAACCAAATGTTGCAGCGTTTGCCACCAACGTTAGATGCACGCGTTTCTGTCTTGATTCGGCCTATTCTCGCCTAATTCCGGTTTAATCCATATAAATAGAATAGAAAAACAATCGTTCATTTAAAAAATAAATAAATAAATCGCTCCGAAGCCATTCATAATTGCTATGAGAGCAAGTTTGCATAATCAGCAGAAAGGGTTTCCCCACATAGATACAATGAGTGTGGGGTGTCTAGGGCGGTCTGCTAAACTGCGGATAGAGGGTCCATTCTTTGCTCCGACCACTGCATGTGTACATGTCGCGCTATATACGACGAGCCAATGCAAAGGGACTGGAATTGTTATTATCTGGTCTTTTTTTTCCGAAAGGTGGGAGTCATTGGCGTTGGTTTCAGATGTGATTTTTGTGCAAAATTAATGTCACGCGCTGCAGTACCCTTCCAAGGTAAGCATGCCCCGGTTGGAAATACGTGGTATTGTGCTGTGGACCGGGCTATGTGTCTTTATGATTTACGACCCTGACTCCAGCGACGGTTCACCCAGAGTTCATAAAGCTGCATGCCTCCGTATTCATTTTGCATTCGTTTTCCCTCTCTCTCTCTCCCTCTCTCTCTCTCTCTCTCGCTCTCTCTCTCTCTCTCTCGTGTACTTGAAAACCGGAATGGAAATTAATCGAATATTACTCATTTGAATTTCGTATCATTCTGGAATAAAAAATAATAAAAAAAAGATTGAAATGAACATTGCCTGTGCGTAGACATTGGTAACGCAGTTGTGGGCTATATGTGTAGCCTACATTAGGCCTATTTGATGTCCTGTTGTTCTGCTGTAAAATGCGAAGCATTTGTTTGGTGTTTGTATTTGCATGTGTTAATATGACTATAGTTTCATTGTGTTGTATTGTAGGCCTAATATCTATGTATTTTACAAATGTCGTTTATGGATGGGTGGCCTGAAAAAGTGTACGATTTAATACATATTTTTGTATTGGTCAGCAAAAGAATAAATCCTCCTTAAATAGAATTAAGCTAAGGCGTGGATTTCACCGAGGGGTTTAACACCAAATACACTGGGCTCCTATTCATGTCAAGATACTATTGAGTTGATAAGATGGATCATGCCGTCTCCTCCCTGATTTTGTCTTTTTCCCCCTTTTCTATATTCTCCCAGGCCAGCAACGAAGCGGTCTTTGGAAACCCATTTGGTCGTCCATGTTCTGTCAGGGGGTCACTGGGGCCCCGGTACACTTTTCATGGATATGCAGAACGCTGCCTACAACAACAGCATCCAACTCAACTTGTGCCCATTCCAGGAGGATGGGGAACGTGTCCGTGGATTCCCACAGCCTCAACCAGGACCCAGATACCACTCGTGGGTGCACGCTCGGGCCAACAGTCAAAGCACACTACAATCATGTGGCAACAAATCACATTTGCTTCATCGAAAAGCAAATCAGCAGAACACTATCTCCAAAAATATCTTCCCTTGGATGAAAGAGTCCAGGCCTTCAACCCGGAACCCCAATAACATAAACCCAGGTATGTATTTGGACAAAGAAAAATTAGTGGTCAGATTAAACTCAGCCCTATTTGTAATTGAATATTCCGTTATTACCTGCATGCAATTGTATACTATTTGAAACAATGCAAGAACATGCACAGTATATTTTATTTCAAGTTCAAACAGTCTGATATTAAATACCTACTGATGACAACAATAAATGATCCTCGTGCGTTTGTTTACTCGTCCTCGCAGACAGCTCCGAGGACGAGAAGCGTCCCGACGCGACCGCCGCCGCCTCCAAGCGCGCGCGCACCGCGTACACGAGCGCGCAGCTGGTGGAGCTCGAGAAGGAGTTCCACTTCAACCGCTACCTGTGTCGCGCGCGGCGCGTCGAGATGGCCGCCGCGCTTCACCTCCACGAGAGGCAGATCAAGATATGGTTCCAGAACAGGAGGATGAAGCAGAAACGGGACGACAAGTGCAAAGGATCCGAGTGGCCGCCGTCCCCCGGCAGCCCCACTCTGTCCGCTCTAGGCTACGTCCATCTGGGCGGCGGATACGAGGCCGTTTCGCCGCCGCCGCTGAAGACGCTGCAGCGTGGACACCCGGCGCACACGGTGTCTTCGGGGAGCCCAAACGGGGCCAAAGCGCAGCTGTTGGCGCAACATGAGTATTCGACTGCGGACTGTAGTTCTCTGGGTCTGCAGAATCACTTCACCAACGACCCAAAGTTTGATTTACACTACGGTGCAATGTGCAACACGCCAAAAACATTGATCCCAGATCAAGGAATAAATGACCCAAACGCGTCATTTTTCTCAGAGAGTCACAATTCGCAGCAAAGAATCATGCAGGCTCCTAAACTGTCTCATCTGTAGCAGTTGGTGTTGAATTATTAGGCCTAGTCGTTACCTCGAACCAGCTTTGCTTTTTAAATCATTCGATTAATCTAATTAATTGTGATAAAATCTACGTTCAACATCTTGAAATAGGCGACAACATTAGTAGCATTGTCTAATGTTGAACAGATAGCCCGTGTAGGCCTAATTCAGGGAGTAGGCCTACTCTCAAGTGTAACGAGTTTGAAGGTCGTGATGGAAATTAAGTTCCATAGACCTAGATAGATTTTTCTATTGGCCCATATGCAGCTATAGTCAGTCATTTAACTTTATTTATTAGCATATTTATTTATTGATTTTATTGTTCAATACCAATATAATGCTAATTTGATTCTATTATTATGTATTTTAACTAGGCCTACCGAAAACAATCGTTCGTTTATTTGGGAATAAAATAAGTGTTGCACCTCAATTTCTTTAAATAACGCATTAGGGTTTAACCAGGGGTTTCAGTAGGTCTACCTTATAGGCTATACCCATTCAATTATAGCTCCAATAACGCGTGTAGATGAGCAGTAGGCCTACTGAGTACTAAGATGGAAACATAAATATTTGCCCTATATTGTAGCCGATAAACTCATTAAATGCCGTCCGTCGATGTTAACTATATAAATGTAATTTAGACCTCTCTCTTGGACACAAACACGCCAAGCTCTTGAATGTTTCTTTGTTCTTGTATGGGCATATTGGGTAACAGGGCTTGTCAATCTTATACAACAGCACGTGATGGATCACTGAATTAATTGAGCAGCGAGAAGAGTATTTCAATTAGGCCTCCGTGTTTGCGAATGTGTTGAAAAGGCTTAATAATTAGTACAGAAAATAGTTTGTGCTAGTAGGACTTCCGTATTTTCGATTTTAGACAACACGTTTAGATAAATACAATGTATTTAGGCTACCCTAGGCCTATTATTATTATTAATATTATTAATATTATTTATTTATTTATTATTTTTATTTTTTAATTATTATTATTTAATAGGCATACAAGCCGCAGGAAACACACTGCTCTAACAGGCCTACAAAATATAATTTGA